>JBBPCW010274255.1:0-11453 GCA_037974425.1 Phenacogrammus interruptus
TGTAAAATTGATGACTTGGTGTGTTCATTATATATTATATATTGGGTTGACACCATATTGCGATTAATCGCGATTAAATTTTTCCCAGATTTGCGATTAACTAGTTAATTTTAATTAATCACTTTACAGCCCTAGTATAAATATATGTACTATATTTATGTTAGTATATTTACTTTATCGACCTCACAGTTGTTGGTCTGTTTCTCTATTGTTTATTTTTTTCTTGCATGGACAGTAAAAAATAATGGCCTTGTTCCATGTTGTGTTGGCATTTTGACCAAAAAAACATTAGTTCCTTGTGCCAGGGGAAAAATGCAAAATAGTCTCAACAAACCTGCCTCTAACTATGCTGAGTTAAGTAATCTCAAATAGACTTACTTATGTGGCTAATTAAATAGGGTTCTTTTTATCACTTAGCTCTTTAAAAACAATGAAACACAAAATAAGATTCAGGACGGCTTCTGGTACAGTTTTCAGTTATGCTATAAATTTGTCATTACATCCAAGCCATTTGAAGGGGCATAGTGACATATACTCATATATATTGGTATCGTATGTTCTCTTCATGAAGCCGTGAAAGAACCAACATCTTTTAGTTGCTGCTCCTGTAAATGAGATATGTAAGTATAAAAAAGTCTAAATGTAAAGAACATCAACATAATGTAAACTTTCTAGTCTTACATCATAAATAGTTTGGTGGGGGGACACTATACTATTATATTTTTTGTCTCACTAGCAATTGTTTACATTTCTGGATAAACTGCATCCATAACATTCTCTCATCAAAAAACTCATCATAAATGTATTTATTTTATAATGCTTGGTCAATTTGAGTAAACTTCATTAAAGGCTTAATACTGCCCGCAGTCAGTATTGTCATGTTGTAACAGAAAAAAGTTCTTCTGAAACTATGTCCATTACATTACATACAATATACAATATATTATATCTGATTTTATCTCCCTTGCCAATGTAGTTTCTTAAAATCATTTATAATCTATCATCTTTGATTCTAAAATACCTGCATTCATGGCATTTTACAGTAATTCTTAACCATAACCTAAAAGAAGAATATACAGTAAATCCCACTATTCGTGAGGGTTACATTCCAAGAGCACCTGTGTATAGTGAAAAACCGCGTTTTGGTCAAAAAATGCCTTAAAATGCCTATTTTAATAGTGTAAACCCTAAAAATGCCACCAAATATGCCCCTAGAACACTTTAATTTTAAACTCAGTTTAATACGCTTAAAGAAAATGTAAAGATAAACCGTAATGTACAGTTTACACTCAACTCCTGCAGTGCTAGAATGTAAATACCGATATCACCTCTGCACTGTAATTCATACAGGGGCGTTTTCTTTGGTATGCACTTTTGGTAGGCACTAAAATACATGAAGAATTATATATTGATACAAAATAAATTATTGAGAAAGAGAGAGAGAGATAGAGAGTATGATAGAGCGAGAGAGGTTTAAATACGGGCAATCCACGCGCTCTGAAAAACTCTCCCTCTCTCTCTCTCTCTCTCTCACTCGCTCTCTTTTGTCCATATTTAAACCTTTATCTCTCTCTGTCTCTGTGAAAAAGAGAGAGGTTTAAATATGGACAAGAGAGAGAGAGACAGAGAGTGAGTTTTAAACACGGGCAATCCACGTGCTCCAAAAAAACTTGCCTATTTAAACCTCTCTCTCTTTCTCTGTCTCTCTCTTACTCTAGTGACAGAGAGAGAGAGAGAGAGAGAGAAAGTGAGAGAGAAAGAGAGAAAACGCCCATGTATGAATTACAGTGCAGTCAATACAGGGGTAACGTCAATATTTACATTCTAGCACTGCAGGAGTTCTGTATAAACTGTACAGTAAGGATACGGGTTTATCTTTATATTTTCGTTAAGGGTAATGTATTAAATTGATTTTAAAATGAAATTAAAGTGATCTGGGAGCATATTTGAGAGCATATTGGGGGTATAATTAGGTTTTACTGTCATGGTCTGGACTAGCATAGCCAAGTTTTGTTTTTCGGTTTTCTGTTTATTTATATTCCAGCATTTGCTGAGGACTCTAAGTTCCGGCTATGTCATGTGTTCTGTTCTGTTCAGCTTTTGCCCTTATGTTATGTTTGTCTTAGGCAGACCCACTAGGGGTCCTCCTTGTCCCTGTCTGGCCCTTGTCACCTGTGTCTAGTTTTGGTCCTGTCACCCCTTACACCTGATGTGTGTCCCTTGTGATTACCCTGTGTCCCTCATTGGTTCTGGTCTCTTGTCTGGTTTGTATTTAGTTCATGCCCCATGTCTTGTCAGCCATGGTGGTTTTTCGTTCACAGCACTGTCCTATGTGTCAGTCCCTCTCCCTGTAAGTACTCTTAAGCCCTGTTCGTGTTTCTGTTATTTCCTGAATGGCCCACGAGTCTTTTCTGTTTGCTCTGCTTTATCCCTGTAAATAAAATCACATTCAAGTCAAGTATGGCGGTTCAACTTGGTGCTCTCAGTTTTTCCAACCACATACAGGAGGGGAACGTAACATTTACACTATAAAAATAGGCATTTTAGGCATTTTTTCGGAGTGTGCAGAATGTCGATCCGCCCTCTCCAAGCCACGGCCGTTTGCCTGTAATTCTCGCCTGAGACGCTGAGCTGCATTGCCAGAAGGTGCAGGGCGTTTGGGTGGCATAGGGCTTTTAGTAGAAGGAAATGAAAATAGGAGGACATCAGCCAATAACTGGAAATTTAGCTGAATTTATATTTGGATTACTATTTATGTTTTTAGAAAATTATATATTTTTAATCATTTAGAACTTAAATATTTGCAGGTTCCACATTGTTTTGGAGATTTCCGCGTAAAACGGTTAGTTTCGTTCTGAAAAAAATCCACGTGTGACTGGATCAGCGAGTCCTCATCCATGTAAACTGGGCTTACTGTACTTATTGTTCATAGCTGAATGTATGCTAAATTATGCTTTGCAAAGAGAAAAAAAACTATTATATTAGTGCATTATATTTACTTAATTAAACAACAGAACAATGACTTTTCTGTTTTCTAAAGTCCTCTTTCTTGAGTGTCTTCACAATAGAACAAAAACATTGTAATTCTAACATTAAGCCTACATCTAAGCCTGGTTATTAAAAAAAATGCTCTGACTGCAGTATCTTGGTTAAATAGTTGACATGAATTTAAGCTGTTTATCAAGTAAGAAACAGTTGTGGAATTCGTAAGCACTGTTGTACGTCGCTCTGGATAAGAGCGTCAGCTAAATGCCGTAAATGTAAATGTAAATGGATCAGTTAGATGAGGTGTTTAGGGAGCAGGAAAAAGACTGAAATGTCCTCTCCATTCTGCATTCTGCAAAACACACCACAATAGAAAAAACAAACAATTGCTTTTAAGGCAAAACAAGAAACTTGGATGGCTCTCATTTGCTGCTGGTAACTGGCAAGATTTAGCTTACTGTGAATTCTTTACATCCAATTAGAACAAGTGATCTTAAAGAATCCTAATTAGAACAAACTCAGCTGTTATGCAACACAGTGGTTTTGACAAATGTTGGATGACAGAGGGTTTTCTTTGTTTTTTCTTTTTTTTGGTCCCTTTCCCCTAATGCTTCATCTCCTTCGTCTCCTACCTTATAAAATTAGCATAGCGCTTGGAATGGAGTGGAGAGTATCAGATGAGAGTAATGAGACTGCGAGTGTATGTGCTGTAAAACAGAGAAGGATGGGAAAGAGATGAATGCACAAAGCCTGAAGGGGAGAGAAAGAGAGACTATGTGTGTATATGAATGTGTGTGTGTGTGTGTGTGTGTGTGTGTGTGTGTGCTTTCTCCTTTCTCGTTGATCATGCTGTCAGACTAGGAGCAGAAACGGGTTTTCAAGGGCAGTGTGTCTCTTTCTGCCAATCTGTTTTCAGTTTTTTCCCCCCAAAAAAGTTTTTGCTGGAACTGTAAAATCAAGTTCTCAGCTCTTCATGTGTGTGTGTATGCATGTATGTGTGTGTGTTTGTGTGAGTAAAGCTGGGCCTTTAGCTTTTTCAAAATAAACATGCTAGTGGCTTAGCAGTCAAGGCTTCAGCTTAGATCTCAGTATTTAGCAGGTGATGTCTATCAAGTTTGATTCTAATTGTGAATGGACCCAGTGTTATGCAAAATGATGAAATGATAATGTTCCTGGTCAAATTATATGATTAGGGGCCCACAACTAGTTACACACAAACAGCATGGTGACCTGCATCGTGTTAAAGTACAATAACAGTACCAGCGTTTTGCATCAGAAATGGCTCCGCTAGCAAACATGGCTAACACTAGCACTGCAGGGAGCTGTCCTGTTGCGGCTTAAACTGTTCCCACTCGCAGTTGTACACTTAAATTTACCAAAATATTAAAAGGTACCAGCCTTTGTTTTGTTTATTATTATCATCCATGAACAGAAAGTTGGGGATGTGCTGGCAGAATTGGGGGATGATGATGTCTATGATGTTCTATGATGTCTCTGAGGTACAAACATGCAGTGACTGAGCCGTGTACAATAACCAAATCTGTTTTGCGCTGACTGGTGATGCCTGCCCAGACTGTTGCACCTCCTCCACCAAAGCAAACCCGGGGGACCATGTTGACCTCACCTCGCCTTCTCCAGTTCACGAGCAACAGCTGACTGCCTGCCACCGACCCGAAGGAGTGCCATGGCCAGGTGGCGCTGCTCATCCATTAAGTGACGTCGTGTGTTCATGGCTGTTTGACTGATGAACTTGGAATGACTTACTGACAATATCAGCTTTTTATACCCACAGAATGTTGAAATTGATGCCACATTAAAAAAGGTGCTGGCCCCAATAAAAGGCACACCTGTACACAATGAGACCATTACATGGAAAACACAAAATGAGGTGTGTCTATACAATTGCCTCCCTATCCCAAAAATGTCTGAAGTGAAACTCTCTCACGATATACCTAAATTATTGTGAGTAGTGTATATATATATATACCTCCAGAAAATAAGATACTGATGAAAAAATGTTCAGTTTATCAGGTTATCTCGGCTTGGTGCTACTCTACTCGCTTTTTTGCTTTTCTGTATCTAAAATCTGAACGTTAGCATTAGCGCTAACTAACTGTAATGTTGCTTCTTTAAGCCTTGTCTGGTGCCAATTGACTCCGTTTTGTGGCAAACAGTCACAAACCAAGGATAAGAAATAAAACCCCTCTGATTTCATCCATGCTGTCAATTGTAATGATGCTGGGTTGTTTACCTCAGCTTAGAGCCTCTGTATATACAGTGTTTTAGTGTACTAAATTTTTTCCAAAAAAAAGTGTGTTCTCGGTAGAGGATGGCTGTCAAAACTTTGGCAAAGAATTTGTGAGTGGTAGGAGAAAGATTCATATTTTTGAATTTTTGTACATGATTAAACATTCGATAAAGAGAATAAGTTGCGTTGTCAGTGTTTTTTGACACCTTATTAATGTTTCATCTGCAAATATGAGGAAAATCAATGGCTTATGTGAACAGTTACCATCATTTAATTACATGACCTGTAAGCTGGGTGAGTGGACTTACAAACTGATTTGCATAATTATGATAAACCAAGATTAACTATGTCCCACATCTAAACCAGAAATGCAGGTTAATTAGGGTCTTTGTCATATACATTTCAATTTTTTACATACTCTATAAAGCATGCACAGATTCGAGACAATTAGGGGGGCAACAAGCTTTCCAATTTACTATCAAATATAGGCATGTTTTTTTCTTTTTTAGAGGGCAAAATGGCCAAACAAGACCAAACTGCCCTACACCATGTTTAGCACTTTCTCAAACACTCACTTTCCACTTGCTGGGTGCTTTATGTGGTTTGTGATGGTGGAGGTGCCGGTGCCATCATACCTCTCGGTTCTGCCCTTTCTAGCTAGGCTGCTCTAGCTAGAGATGCCGGGCTCTTAACTTGCACTCCTCACAGATATAAATAATCCTGCAAATTTAAACAGAACTAACTCTCTCCTCTATTTTCTCAGATGGGATCTGCTGCATGTTTGCTGGACTGATCACTGTGGGAAACTGCCCTTGACTGGTCTACTTGGTCCCTTCCCCAAACTGGGCAGGACTGAAAATAAAAGTGTGAAAATTGTAAATTGTAAGTACATATTGATACTTACTAAGAGTAATGAAGTACAACAGGGATTACTAATAAAGAAAGCAGGCAATTGATAGCACACTGCAATTGATATTGTAGCGAGCTGGAGGGCTTGGACTGGCTCTGTTGGGCCCTGGGGGGTATTTGGGGTTATTTAGGGGTCAGTGTGTTTAGGCGGGATAACTGTGTGGGGGGTAGATTAGATGCACCTGTTGTTCTGGCGGGAAACTGGGGATAAGTGGGAGGTGCCTAGTGGGTGTTTGTGAGTTGTTGGTGTGTCTGTCTGAGGAGAAGGTGCTGCTGTGTGCTGTCTGTGGGACAATAAAAGCCTCAGAGAAAGAATTTGCCTGTCAAGAGTCCTGTCAATCTCGCTCTTCGTTCAACACTACAATATTAACACAATGAAAACCTCCATCATGTTACTTAGTAATCATGAGGTACTGGAAATAGAGTAAACTCAGTGACTTCTTTCTTTAGTTAGCCTGCAGGCCATTTTGTTAGTTATTGTGTTAGATGGAACATTCAAAAGGGGATTAATCATCGTATGTTTTCAGTACACAGTGATAAGTTGTCAGTAAACAGTGAAAGGCAGTTATTGTTGGCTATTTAATAGTTGTACATTGTACGCAATCTAATCATGCACAAGCTACAGAGCAGTTCTGCCTTATAGTGACATGATGTGTTGTCTAATTATACAATGTCATGAAGTCTTGGAAGATCAGCTATTACAGTAGTGTTTGAACAGCCCTCACTAATGCACATATTCATATTAGATCATGTCCTGCCCAAATAGCTTTGCCGCATAAGTTTTCTTTTGTTACATTTTTATCACTCTTAAAAAGTACAATAATGGGTGATATCATAAAAGTAGCACATTTGATGGCTTTTTATTAGGCCCACATCCCACAGTTTTTATTTTTTCCCAAGATCTGCTTTTGGCATCTATGTGTTAGGCTCAGGTATCAACATTTAAAAATCTTTATAAACCTATATATATATGGCTGCTGTCCTAATTAACTGTCTTAAACTTAAAAGGCAGTACAGGCTGAAGCAGGATAAGGGTTGCCTGCTGTGGCTGTTGGGTCCAGGTGATCCCTCTAATCACCATTGGAGGGCGCACTATAAATAGGGTGCTCCCCTTAGGCTCATCCCTTCCTGTTGTGGGCATTTCCTGTTTGGTGCACCTTGCTTTTACAGCATGTGCAGGTAAGGAAGAAACTCACTTTGTGTGGCCCAGTTGGGGTGAATGGGGTTTGAGTTGCTTAGATGGTTGAGGTTTATCTCTACAGGTACCTTGTGCCCTTGCTGTGGTTTCTCCCTCTAAAGTAATGGCTGTTACTGCTGATTGAGGTTAGTAGGTTAGTGCTGTTCTGTGTACTATTATCAGATTCTAATGGGGTTTTGTTGCAGGATACCAGGAAGCAATGGAGGGCTGCTGATTCCTTCATGCTGGAACACTGCTGCTTTGTCTCTAGGAGGGGACCCTTGCCTCTAGGAGGGGACCGCTGTGTCCCTCTACCCTTTCAACTGTTTTATTTCTATTTGCTTTATTTTATGGATTTTAGGGAATGTGACTGAAAGAAACCCCATTGCTTTTGTGTCTGTTTTATTTTTATGTTGTGTTTGTCTTTTTGTCTCTTTTCCTTTCTTTGTTTTGCAGTGCTGGGCCCGTGGTGCTTTTTAGTTCACACGTGTGTGTTTACTTTGGTTTGGAGTTATTGTTTTCTTTTGGGAGCCACTGCCCAGCCCTGCGGCACTTGTGCTTTTTTTTTATTATTTATTTATTTTTTTATATAACTGGGAACCAGTTCATGTTCTGGTTTTTATGAGTTTTAATATTTTAATAATAAATTATGTGTACTTGAAACCACGTCTCTTGCCTCCTGAGTACAGAACTTGCGGGTCCTCTAAACTAATGGTGTATAGACCAAAACAACCAGAGTATATTCTTTGAGTGAAATTCCCAAGGTGGCGTTGTCACTTTAATCTAGGATTATTGAGGATTGAGAGCATATGACACTTGAAAAAGGTGCTCTCTAATAATCAATAACCCCCCTCTCGCCACATGTAGACTGAAAAAGCATGTTTATATATAAAGATATATGTTACATGTGGTCAAAAGTATTAAGAATCCTGACATTACACTAACGGGGACTTTATTGAAATTGGATTCAAAAACGTACACATTAAATGGTGTTGATCCCCCTTTGCAGCTATAATGGATTCCACTCTTCTTGGGACTCTTTTTACAAGATTGTCCGATGAGACGGCCTGACTCACAATCCTCTTTTCCAGAGGTCCGAGTTCTGTTCAGGCCAGTCAAGTTCTTCCATATTGCGCTCATCCATCCATGTCTTTATAGAGCTTGCTTTGTGCACTGGGGCACAGTCATGCTGGAATAGAAAAGGTTCCCAAGTTGCAAGCATGATGTCCAAAATGTCTTGATATGCTAAAGCATTAAGATTGTACAAAAACCTGATGGTGTTCCCTGGAACATGCTGTTGACAGGCAGACAAGATAAACAGATGGAAAAACCTATAAAATATCTTACACTGAAATCCAACATTCTGCAGAGAAACAGGTACAATCAAAAATACAAATCAATCATTAGCATGAAACAACCAGATTTTACATCTGTACATATGAGTCATTAAGTCACTTGAGTTTTGTTTTCTGTTGCCAGAATGCTTTCATAATGGCAAATAATGATCTGCCTAGAAATCGTTCACCGTGGTTGGGGATGCAGTAGCAGAGAAAAATTATTCTTATACAAGAAGGAATTGTTTGACAAATTTCATCTGTGCGAGGGAACATGCGACTAATTATCCAATCAAACCTGTGTTTCACTCAATGAAAAGACCATTTCAGAAACCTCTCAACGCCGACAAATAAAGGCACTACAGAATACCTCAGAGGATGATATAAAGATGATGTCATCAAAGGACTGAAGGTTTAAAGAAAGACATTACAGCTTCTTTGGGTGAAAACAGAGCAAGAATAAGCCAAATAGTCCATTGAAGCCTGAGAAAGCCAGGATTTCAGTCCTAAAAATATATTTCAAAGGCAATAACAGAAAATGCTCAATGCTATAATACTATGCTAAAGCCAGCTCCTCAAAAACAGTCTCATGTAACATTATTTCCCACAACGCTATATGCTGAATGGCATCTGTGGAGCTGTGAATTTAGGGCATCTTATTGGCAAAGAATCATATGCGTCACATTCTTGCCAGAAAAGAAGGAGGCACAGGTGCAGACTTCCATGAAGAATGACATTTATTTAAAATAACAAACAAACAGGCATGGGGTCAAAACAGGACGATTAGAGGTGGACGACACAGACCGGGGAAAAGTGAGGGTAATGTTAAGGTATGCTTCCATAACCAGAACTAAAACTAAACCAACCTAAACACTGCAGGTGAAAGGCGGAGTTCAGCTGTGAGAGGCGGAGGCCAGTTCATGGTCCCACAGCGACCTCTAACGGCTGCTGACTGGTATCATGACAGTACCCCACACCCCACGGCGCCACGGATTACCCGAACCACACAACAGGAGGCAGGGGAGGCAGAGGCCGATGCAGAGACCAGCACAGGAGTCTGGGAGGCCGGTGTGGCGACCAGCACTGGAGCCTGGGCAGCCAGTGCGAGGAAACCGGTGTAGGGTCAGGACGTGAGGTGGCCGGTGTGGAAAACGGTGCAGAAACTAGTGCTGGAGCCTGGGAGGCCGGTGCGATAACTGGTGCTGGAGCAGGTGAAGCCGGTGAGGCTGGAGTCGAGGAGGCAGATGCAGAGACCGGTGCTGGAGTCAAGGAGGCTGGTGTGAAGCCGGCGTGGGAGGCCGGAGTCATCTGGAAGCTGAAACTAGGGTCTGAAGCTGCCATGGAGCCAGTGTGGGAGGCTGGAGCCATCTTGGAACCGGAAATGGATCTGCCCAAACCCTCTCAGGAGCCAGAGCTTCTTGACCTTGAGACACAGCGGCTTGATTCACTGGAGCCAAGGAAAGGCAGCTGTGAGAGCTGGGTTGGCTGAGACGAGTTGAACTGAGCTGAGATGGTTTGATCTGGGTTGCATTGGGTTGAGTTATATTGGGTTGAATGAAGTTGAACTGAGCTAGGTTGAGTGGAAGTGGGCTGAGTGGGACCATGCTGAGTGTTACTGAGCTGAGTGAGACCGAGATGAGCTGAACCGGCTGGAACTGAGCTGGACAGAACTGAACTGGATGGAACTGAGTAGAACAGAGCTATGTTGCTTCCCACTCACAGAGGAGGAGCTGCAGGAGCTGAATGATGTGCTGCAGCCGTCTGAGGTGCTGAATGTCTTTTTCTGTACAAGAAGGAGCTGAATAGCATGCTGCACCTGACAAAGAAGTGGAGTGGTTTACAGCCATCATGGGAGCTGCTATCATGGATCTGCTACAGGATCCCCTTAATCTCTGTGGTTTTCTGCCTGCAATGGAGATGAGAAGATCCGCAAGGAAACCCTGCAGATCGAAGATCTCCGGCTGGTCCTCCAGTTGTCCACTCCAACCATACGTGAGCTCTTCCTCCTCAGAGCTACTGTAGTCCATGAACTCCTGAGGGTTGTATCGGCTTCCATCTTTTGGCTCCTTTCTCCATGCTTTGAGTTTACGGGGCTCGTTCCTTGAAGTTTGGAGCCTTCTGTCACAGTCCAGTTTTTCTTGTCCAGACAGAAAAGAGAAGAAGGGGGCACAAGCGCAGACTTCCATGAAGAAAGATATATATTTACAATAACAAACAAACAGAACAAAACAGAAACAGTCACAGGGCCAAAACAAGACAATTAGAGATGGAGGACAAAGATGGGGTAAAGTGAGGGTACTGTGAAGTCATTCTTCCATAACCACAACTTAAACTAAACCACCCTAAATACCACAGGTGAGAGGGCACCCTTTACTTCTTGCTTCTTTTCTAATGAGATTAAACCAAAACCAAATGATTGCACCGACTGCAACAATTCAGAACAATAAATCAGTAAAATCACAAAACAATCACTTTAAAACATTTCCTAATTTTCTCAAAGGATACTATCTCAGTTTCTAGTTTATTTCTAATCTGCAAATACAAAATACATTGCAAAAACTATTTTTAATTTTAATGCCTGATCATTCTAATGTCTCATCATCAGTGATGGGAATAACGGCGTAAAAGTAACGGCGTTACTGAAAAAAAAGTAATTTTACTAAGTAACCAATTACTGTTTCCATCGTTACAACACCATTACCATTACTGTCAATAACATGCGACGCGTTACTGTAATTAAGCTGTTTTCATCCGACCAGGCTCTCAGCCACAGCAAAGCTTTTTTCTTTTCTTTGGTGAG
>JBBPCW010274280.1:0-11449 GCA_037974425.1 Phenacogrammus interruptus
TGGAAGTGGATTCCGGAAGGGATAGTCTTTCAGGTGAGGGAGACTCCTCCCTAGACCTGGGTTGGGGCCTTACAGTAGTGGCATGGTTTCTCAGGTTGCAGTCCATTCTTTTGGAACTGGCCAAGAAACGCCAGGCAGGAATGGATCAAAGCAGGCATACAATAGTCACAAGAAAAGGAAAACTGGAAGAGAAAACTGGTCCATATGTGCTATCAATGGTGGCCTAGTGGTTAGGGTGTTCGCCCTGCAATCAGGAAGTTGCGGGTTTGATTCCCAAGACTGCGAAGCCCCACAAAGGTTCCCTGAACAAGGAACTGTCCCCACACACTGGTCCCCGGGCGCTGTATTCCTGGTGGCCCGCTGCTTCTTTTTGTGAATGGGTTAAATGCAGATGAAGGATTTCGTGCTGTTTACACTGTGTGCTTTGGTGTGACAGAATTTTCACTTTCAATCAGTTATATGAAAGATGCAGAAATGGTTATTGTGCAGTATTGCCAGAGGCAGGGATTTCCAAAAGTGATTACTTGTCTATGGAAAAGCATGCAATTTGTGTGTAGGAACAGCTTCATCTACAGGCTAGACCCTTTCCTTGACTACATTGTCTATTGAACAAAAGCATCCTGCAATTCTACCTAAGAACCATCATATTTCTAAACTGTTACTTCACCACATCCATCAAGAAGTTGGCCACAGCGGAAGAAATTGTATGCTCTCCAAACTAAACTAAGTTATTGGATTCCCTGTGCCAATGCTGTAGCAGGAAAGGTAATTCATGAGTGCACAACATGCAGAAGACTCAGGCTACCACCCTTTACCCATGTAGCTGGAAGTAAAACGAGGCCGTAGCTTTGTGAAACGATATGGAGTGATTTTTACATGTCTTTACATGTCCAAGCAATGCTATACACAAGTATTGCATGATACTGACTTCTGCATACATGCATTCAGACGTTTCATTGCTAGAAGAGGGCAAGTGTCTGAGTTGAGATCAGATAATGGAACAAACCTTATCTCAGCTGAAAGGGAACTGAAAGAAGCTTTGAAATCCTGAAACTTGCAACAGAGGGAACAAAGTCTACTCCAAAAGGGAGTGAAATGGACCTTTAATCCTGGAGGGATATGGGAGAGACCTATTTGCATGGTCAAGAGAATACAGCAGTCCGTGGCCAGCCAACAATATCTGGATGATGAAGGCCTACAGACGCTGATGTGTGAGATTGAGGCCATTCTTAATAGCCATCCACTCACAACTATGTCTGATGATCCCAATGACTTGGAGCCACTAACACTTAACCACTTCTTACAGCTTTAGGTTCAGCATATCCTACCTCCAGGGTTGTTTGCAAAGGAAGACTTATATGTGAGACGCTGCTGGAGGCAAGCATGGTACATTGAAGTGAAAGTGAAATTCTGTCATACGTGAACACACCACAGCACACAGTGTGAACAGCACGAAATACTTCCTCTGCATTTAACCCATTCACCAAGTGAAGCAGGGGGCAGCTATGAACACAGCACCCGGGGAGCAGTGTGTGGGGACAGTACCTTGGTCAGGGTACCTCAGCGGTACCCAGCAGTTTTGGGAATCGAACCTGGACTTTCTGTTGCATGACCTTTTAACACTGAGGCTAAAAGTGAGCTTTGCAATTTCCTGTTAAAAAATAAATAAAATGCAATGCAATATGGGCTTGCGTGTTCAATCTCAACATGTGGTTTAACTCTATAACATGACACAAATTTGTTACTGTGCCACATATGAACAATCCAAAAGGTTCATCAAAAATGAGGGAAAAGAGGAGGCAAAGTACGTATATGATGTGTCAGTTAAACGTGTATATTGTTGTCTTTTGACACTATGGCACAATATGGCACATTCCATTTGATAATAAGATAAGATTAACCTTTATTTGTCCCACAAGTGGGGACTTTGCATTGCTATGGCCAAAAGTAAGTTAAGAGCAGCAAAAACAATAGAATAAAAGGCACACTATACAAATAACACAATAATATTGTAAAAGCCATTTTTGAGTTTAAACTAAAATTATAATATGTGCTACAGGAGTGCCCATATCCATTACTTGTTACCTTTATTTTGAATAGCACTTTTGGTTTGATAGAGTTTGATAGAGTTGAATAGAGCCTAGAAAATGGCCACCACTCACCTTGGCCCTCAGAAGCAGAGAACAAAGAAATTAGTTTAGAGACTTGTAGCATA
This sequence comes from Phenacogrammus interruptus, assembly GCA_037974425.1. Taxonomy (NCBI): domain Eukaryota; kingdom Metazoa; phylum Chordata; class Actinopteri; order Characiformes; family Alestidae; genus Phenacogrammus; species Phenacogrammus interruptus. The sequence goes on from JBBPCW010274280.1 coordinate 2,216, forward strand.
TATTTCTTTAAAAGCTTTACACAGCCTGGATACATTTAGTTTCCTTTTGATTTCATCTTGGACATCTTTGACCTCCTTTCCTACTAACCATTTTCTTTGGATTATTGGATTTGTTTGGAGAATTCTTTGTGGTTCTTTTGTTGCCTGGCTGCTGACCTAACTCTGCCTGCCCTGCTTGACCTCCACCCATCCATTCATCCATCTATCCATTCCTCCACCACCACCCATCTAAAAAGAGACATGTTTTGCTTCAATTGAACGCTTGTCAAAGGAGCTACTAAAGTCTATTTTGAAAAGTAGATATTTGTGTGTACATGTAAATGTTCAGATAATGCATAATGCATATCTGCGTAATGTCATGGTATGTATATACGCTGCTTAAAATTTTAGCAGCCCTAATTTAAAACACTTTCCTGCATGCTTAGTTCTATGGCAACAGAAATGTAGCATAGATAGAACATAAATATAAATAAGACATGAAAGACAAAGCAGTGCAGCAATAATAAATAGTCGTGGGTTGTGTTGCATCATATAAAGTTTAAAGTAAAGTATAAAGTGTCAGTGCATTGTAAAGTGATAGTGCAGTGTAAAGTGACAGTGCAGTGTAAAGTGTGAGTACAGTTTAAACTGACAGTGCAGTGTAAAGTGAACAGTGCAGTGTAAAGTGTGAGTGCAGTATGAATTGTTATGCGCTACAATACAGATGTATTGCACAAACAGAGAGGACCACAGTTACTGTGTGTTGAATAGTCTGATGGTACTGGGGTAAAAACTGTTCCTGAACCGTGTTGTGCATGTGTGTATTGTCTCCTGCTGGATGGCAGGAAAATGAAAAGTGGCAGTGCAGGGTGACTGGGGTCCTTCATGATGCTCTTAGTGTTTCTGAGACAGCGTGTGCTGTAAATGTCCATTATTGCAGGGAGTGGAGTGCCTATGATCCTCTGGGACGTTTTCAGGACCCTATGTAGAGCCTTCATGTCCTGAGCAGTGCAGCTGCCGTACTAAGATGCACCACTCCCTGTGAGGATGGTGAGGACAGAGGTGGTCACGCCAACCTTCTTCAGGCTTCTGTGGAAATGAAGTCGTTGGTGGGCTTTTAGGTGCTGCGTGTTCTGAGGACTTGAAGTTGACACTGAGGGTGACCTCAGGGAGCCTGGAGCTTCTGACCTTTTCCACTGCATCTCCCCCGATGTAAATGTGGGGGTGAGCCACACCGTACCTCCTAAAATAAAGTTTGTTGCCACAAAGTTAGTATCATATCATTGTGTAGTATATCTTTGTATTTTATTTGTTTTACCTTTCACCAGAACTAATGGTGCCTAGCTCAGTCCCTGTAAAACAGCCCCAGACCATTGTGCCTACTGCACCAAAATGTACTGTTGGCACTATTCTTTCTAGTACATTTATTTAGATTCATCCATCAGACTGCCAATGGAGTATCACTCATGTTCACTCCAGAAAACATGGTTCCAGAGTCCAGTGGTGTTTTACGTTACTCCAGTCATTACCTTGCATTACACAGAGTGATCATAGGCTTGTGTTCAGCTGCTTGTTGATAGAAACCCACATCACAAAGCTCTGCACAGTTCTTCTTGCCTCGCCTGTAGAAGCAGTTTGGAACACTGTAGTGAGTGACAAATGGAGGACAAGCTATTTTAATGTTCTAAGTCTCATCACATCCAGGCATAAGTCACTGAGTGGTTTTAACAAAACAGCTCCATCTCACCACTGCTCTTACCAGAAGTCTTCTGACTGCTATCAACCATGCCGTGTCCCTAACCTTCTCAGATATTTTCTTATTGTTTAGATTTTTGATACACTTCATTATTTGGCCAGACTCTAAAACCAAAGGGTTCACCCATAGGTACAATCCACAATTACAGAATACATTTTTTGACTTGTGTCATTCAACCAATTTATCTGTAAATGCTCATATTTATGTAAAAGGCCTGAGAAAATTAATTTATAATATGGAGTTCCTATCCTACTCCTACCTCTTTTGACTCCAATTCATAATTTCACCAATCCATTCGACTTGTCTTGCAATACTGTTAGCTACAATTTTAATAAAGGAAATCTGCATTTTAATGGAAAGGTCAATTGCGCCCAGACCACCCATGTTTCGTTAACTCTCTGGTCGTACCCCAAATAAAATGACAAATTTTATTAAACCTTTTCGTCCATTTCAAAATACCTGATAAAAATAAAGTTTTTGATAGTATGTATGTTTTGATAATATCAATCCTTGTTCTGTAACTTAAATTAAAACCACTCCATTTTCCTAACTCTTCCTTAATGCATTCCTCCTTCTCAACCCATTTTTTCCATACAGCTCTGGTTATCAATATATATATACCCAAGACTTTGATATCCATGGATTCTGGCATGTCTTTTTGTCCGAATCACCAATCCAGACATTTTCTGTTTTTTAATATTAAGCGTTGCACCAGAAATGTGTTCATATGTCTTAAAATGTTCTAAAGTAATTTTTAGATCCTGATTATTTTTAACAAAAAACGTGAGATCATCCACAAATGCAGCTACCACTATCTCCCCCACAACAGTAACTTCTTCTAATCTTTTATCATCAGGTGTTCTAATTCCTTCAAAATATACTTTGCCCTTCCGTTTATAATAAAGTTTTATAATTTTATTTTTATCCACGAGTTCCTCATTATCAATACCAGCACGTACCTGTAATGATCGTAAAATGTCATTAGTTGTTCCAAATTCGACTTTTCTTCTTCATTGATATCCTTATGAGATTTCAATCTAATATATTGTGACATTGTGTGCCTATATTTTTTCTCTTTTTCAAAATTAATAATCCATTATTTAACTTTCAAAATTATTTTAATTTGTGTCTTAAAAACCTCCCAAAATTCACAATTATCTTTAGTAATATCTTTTAATTTATATATTCTATCAATTTCCTTGATTAAGTCAGATTGTACCAATGGATTTTTAAGGATTAATGTATTAATTTTCCAAAAACCTTTTTGTTGATTTGAACCCATATTAATATTTGCGTTGACACCCAAGTGATCAGAATCCACCAAATAATTAGTGTCATAAAATCTTACATTTACGTCTTTACTTACATAAATTCTATGGATACGAGTTTTAAGTTTTGTATCAAATCGTGTAAAACCAACATCTAAAAGAAATAACACCCTAAAAACATCTCTTCACCCGTGAACTTCACACATACTATTCAAAAATTTTCCTTCCTTTGAAATTGTAACATTCTTCTCTGGAATTCTGTCCTTGACATCAGTGATGATATTAAAATCACCACACAAAATTATCAAAAAAATCCTACACATAATAAATCTACTAACTTATGGAACAATCACATTTTACCTACCCGATCAGGGTAGGAATAAACATTTATAATTCTTAATACCATCAGCAGCATTGTGACCTACTGATAGTACAGCAGTACCTTTTGTCCAACTGTTTGTACATCCTCCAAAGATTTTAACATTAATAAAGACATAATAAAGAAATGAAGAAGGCAAACAAGGGAACTTAAAATCAGTATATCAAACAATTAATTAATCATTCTTTAATTCTCTTCTGAACACTCACATTTGGAAGAGTTCTTTTCCTTCTCCTCTTCAAGGATTGCGATGCAGTTCCTCCAGCCTGAGCATCCATTTTTTGAAATGTCTAAATCTGTGGAAACCATGTTTCCCAAAGGAAGTTCAGAATGTGATCCTTCCTGCTTAGTGACACTTGAATCCTGGAACACCACTTCTGCCCTGTCGGAACCATTGATGTCACTGCTCTCCATTTCTGTGTCATTTGAAGATGACTCACCACTGGAACTGGTACTGCTGGAAGAAGAATCTGTATTGTTTTCATTTGAACTAGAATCTGAGGTGGCCCATCCACCCTCAGGAATCTCCTCAGCTTTTTGTTGCATGTTTTCTCCTTCAGTGAGAGGCTGTTTCTCTTCCTCAGCCATTTGCTGTTTTGGGGTCTCAGCCATTTGCTGTTTTGGGGGCTTGGCCATTTGTTGCATGTCATTGCCAGTGTTAGATTGTGCAACAGTCTCATTTGTCACTGTTGTACCCAGGGAAATTCTGACTTTGCGCAGACAATTGCTGTAAGATTTGGGGCAGCCAAAGAAACCAGCACCACATAAATTACATCACTCCGTATTCACGTTAACTTTGCCTTTGTGACCAAAAGATCCTCACTTCCAGCACTTAATTAATTCACAGTCCCCAACTTGGTGATCTGCCAAATTACACACATAACACCTGCGAGACCTTGGTAAGTGATTTTGCCATTCCATAGATATGGAATTGGGAATCTGAAGAAAGTTCCCATCTTGGTTCCTGCTCAGCTTCATTTTATATTGTCGAACATCATACCACAGACACAACTGATCCAATGGTTTGTGCACCATCTGCAAGACCTCACAAAACCGTGCAAGATACAGTTCAATATCTACGTCAGAAATACAACCTGTCCAAAACATCACAGAAATTGTCCATACATCTTGAGGAGTTGAGAAAAAAATTCCCAGTTACTCCAAAAACTTGAGCGTGTATTATTGTTTACAATCAGAATTGAATTGAATAAATTTTTTTTAGCAGTATACGTCAGCCACAGTAATCCACTGGCTTTGGAACAGCTGGTGACCAATTTCAGAGCGATCAGGGGTTTGACCTAATGCTAACTACTAATGCTAATAATGTTTCTCTGGCTGCATCCAAAATCGCATAGTACTTGAGTAGGTTTGAAAACATTTGAATTAGAACGTACTGCTCTACCATTAAAACAGTACGTTCTATATAGCCTAGTATGAATGAGGGTAGTACTCGGACGTACTACATCCTCTGTGTTGATGTTGTCACGTGTCATGTGTCGCCTTATTTTTTACCTTTACAGATGGCATTTACTCACAAGTGTAATTTAACCACAATGAACGTGTAATTTAACGTTTTCTTTAAGGTATTTACACTTGAAAAGAGCCACGTCTCCGTTTTGCGCCATTTTTCGAATATGACGCGCCTTTCCCGCTGCCTTATGGGATAGTGCAGTGCCCATCGAATGCCTACTACAGAATTTGGCCGGAAGCAGTAGGTCATCTGGGAACTTCTCGCCTACTGTTTTTGAATACTATGAATTCGGACATACTACTTGCCTCACATACTGTTTTCGTATACTATATAGTAGGGAAGTATGCAATTTCTCTCTCCCTCTCACACACCCACTCACTCACAGACATACACACACACACCCAATTAAACCAATATTTCCTACCTTGTCCCTGACTTAACTGAGCATTAGCACAGATAGCTGTCTTGTTCTGTTGTGGATGAGTCTTTGCACACTGCTAATGCTAACCACTAATGCTAACATTTTTTTTAAAGAATAAAGTTTTCTGATTCTGATTATTTATTTACCTTTACATTTTCTGTATGGGTAATTAATTAAACTGAAATTAAAATGAAATTAAATTGTTCTTGTAGCATATTTGTGGGCATATTTAAGGTTTACACTATAAAATAGGCATTTTTAATACTTTTTTTAACCAAAACACAACAACGGATTTTTTCAATATATGCGGGTGCTCTTGGAACGTAAGCCACACGGAAAGCGGGGGATTACTGTAATTCATTTAAAATAATAATTTGTAAGGTTTTATGTTACATTACTTAAATATTTACATAACTTACATCACTTAAATATAGTAATTAACTTACTATATAGTTTATAAACATACAAATGTGATAAAATATTTTTGAAAATTGTTTGCACATAGCACATTTTAACACATATTTCACATTATTAAACTATATAGTAAAATGAGAGGTATTTTATAAAAAGCATTAAGAATGGTTCTAAAAAATTATCTGAAATATATCTTGGCCTGCTCCACCCCACTGCCACAGTCGCATGTTCATTATTCCTCATTAAACTCCAGCTTTGGTTGGTAGTGGCTAACTACAGTGTAAAAGTGTGGTTGATAAACTGGGTCAGAACTGGGCAGTTTTATGAACATTATTAACAAGCGTCTCAAGCACAAGGGCATATGCATTGTTGTGATAAGCCAGGCTGCTAAGCATTGTGAAAATATTCACATCAAGGTCAGCTCAGCACAGTCACACACTCTTTAAGTTCAGTCTTACATGAGTCAACACATGCAATAATCCCTATGACCTCAATCCAAGTAGATACAAAAGCGTACAGCTCTGGAAGTGACATCTGAACATGTTGGTAGAAGCAGTGATCTCACATTCAATAAAATTATTTTGCCCTGTTCTTAACAGTACAGTTAATACTGCATGGTTGCTATGAGTAGAGTCTTAGATTCATGTAATAGAACATCACTGTTCAGAATAGAATAAACTGATAATTGTAAAAAGTAAAAGACACTAATATTAATACAGCAAGATCTCCCCTGAATCTTATGTTCATAATGTATTTTAAATGCATTTATAATTTGTTGTATAACATCCTAAGCCTATGTAATTGCTCAGATACAACACAGCTACATTCAAAACACTTTATAAAGCATATAAGATTGTAACATTTCAGAAAGTCAGGGTTCACAATGCATTATAATATCTCAATATTTATAAAGTTGTTTCATTAAAAACTTTAATGACTTGTTATGACACTAATGACGTGTTGTGCATGTAACTGTTTATAGAAATTCTATAGGGTATATCCTGCATTATAAGTTCATTTTTTGCTGAAAGTCCTACACTATATTAAGCAGGTGGTTTTATTCTATGGCTGATTAATGTATAGTCATATTTTGGCCTTTAAAATTTTGCATTGTCAAAGTTACATGGCTTCCTTCAGCACCTGCTGATATTGAAAGATAAAGAATAGTTCTTCACTTTAACTGTAAGTCTGGTGATTGTGTTTGTGCATTTTTACAATTTCAGCATAGAAATAATACAGTAGACCAGCACTGATGACATTACGGTTGTCTGAAACTACATTAAGCTTCTCTAGTTTTAGGCAACAAAATATAAGGTAGTGGACTCACAAACCTTAATGGCTAATGAGTGTATTTACATTGAAGATGCACCATACCTAATAAATTGGCTAGTTGGTGTATATGCAGGATATATGCTGATCTCATACAAAGATAGAAAATAATAGATTAGGCCATGCCCCCAATTCCACAGTCCAGGACTAAAAGAAAGTGAGTAACCTGAGGGTAGGACACGGATCTGACCCTTCAGTGGAAAGCCACAACTCTTATTACACACCAATGCCTTTTTGCCTGAAGGAAACAGACTGATGACAGTCCTCTGAAGGTGACAGGCCAGCCATCTGCTGCTAATGCTGTATACGTTCATTACAACACTCTGGGGCCTAGCCATTTTCCCCAAACAAGCTAAACCCAACATGACTGATGCCTCTCAGAAGACTCCATGGCAAAGTTAACTTCCCTAATCACAGGGATGGGGCAGTCGATAGCTAGACTGTGGTGGTCAGTGGCTGTAATGGGGAGTTAACGATGATTGAACAGACAGAACAGATAAAATAGGCTGGCCATTGATCGGGCAGACTGAGATACGCAGGCAGGCGCTGGTACATAGCAGAGACATTATTTGTCTCATTTGAGCTCAGAAAGCACTGTGTTCACTCTGGCTTGGCTAATAGTGCCTGAAATGCCACTGCATATGGTACAAATCGGATATCTGTCAAACAAAATGAGGGATGGAAGGGAAAGCAAATTAGCAATGGTGAAGTAAGCTGTCCATTACAGGAGGGATACATGTGAGAGTTAAACAGAACTGGCACCTTGGGTTTGGTCAACAGAAATGCTTATGGCACGTATGTTTTTGTCATTCTATCAAACGTGACATCATGGATGTCCGGTAGATTTTACAGATGTACGCAGCAAGTGCTTAATGCTACAACCAGCAGGACAATTTGTCACTACTTCTCTCTTATTCTATAACACTCACACATTATCTCAGGAATGTGTGTGTGTGTATGTGTGTCTGAGCAAATGTGTGTTTCAGGTAAATTATCTTGGAGACATCTTGTCTAAACATGGCTGGTTGCCTATACTCCTTGTTCACTAATTGGCCAAGCAACACTTTTCTTGTCAGTTTGGCATCATCCTTGGGAGGTGAAGTCCACCCATGCTTTGTTTGTAGCCATATTTATTGTTTTTGCAGTTTTTTCGTTCTTTCCATATCTAGCTCACTAACTTCTTGGCAGAGCGTTCTCATTATCCTGATCTGCCACAAAACTCACAGTTTGAATCATTTACTGCTCTCGTTATGAAAGCAATGGACAAACTTTGTCTTATATGTCATAGTGTCAGCATGGACACAACAACACCGAGAGAAACTGCTGTAGCTTATCAAGCGCAGATTGCTATTAAAACCATGAGGTGTTACAGAAACTTTGGCGTAAAAGAAACACCAATTCTTCTCTTTCCATGTCTCACACACATATTTGCTTTTCTTTTTAACAAAAGATCTGCAAAATCCATTGTGCGCTTGATCTTCACTTTTAACACAAACAGCAAAAACTCTAAATATATTAAATATATACTAGAGCTGCTAAACTATTAATTATATATAAAGATTAATCACATTAACTTTTGTCTTTGCTCAGATTTGCCTCTCAAGAACTTGCTCTCTGTTAAAAAAAAAAAAAGGTGTTTTTTTGTTATATTCATATGAGTGGACAAAATTACTTTCAGTAATTCCATGTAATAGTCATTGCATTAACATTAAAATCATGTGAGCGAATGCACTGTTCAGTTTTTCACATTCCAGTTTTAGAGCTACAGTGCCATGTTCTACACAACTGGATATATAATATCACACATAGAGTCAGAGGTTTAAAGTCCTCTGCTCAATCACTTCCCTTTACAAAGCTTGTGAATCCTTTATTAATAGCTGTTAAGTGGGGGCTGGAGCTTATCACTTGTAATTACTTTTGTTAAATTAACAATTTATTACATGAACACCTATGGATTTTAGTAAACCTAACTTTTATCTAGATTCAGTATTTTACAATTACAGACTGTAATTTATCCCCTTTACCTTACAAATGAATGGTCAGGACCCCCACAGCTCCACCACTGAGCAGGTGTTTTTTTAAATGGATTTAAGTGGATTGGTCACAGCACAGTACTTTAATGACATGGTAGTAGAATATTTGTGTGTGTGTGTGTGTGTGTGTGTGTGTGTGTGTGTGTGTGTGTGTGCGCGCGTGCGTGCGTGCGTGCGTGCGTGC
>JBBPCW010274297.1:0-11449 GCA_037974425.1 Phenacogrammus interruptus
TGTGTGTGTGTGTGTGTGTGTGTGTGTGTGTGTGTGTGTGTGTGTGTGTGTGTGTGTGTCTGTGTGTGTCTGTGTGTCTGTGTGTCTGTCCGTGTGTCTGTGTGAGTGAGTGTAATGTATACCCCAGGATCTCAGTTGTTCTCATTTTGTTGCCCCCTTTTTCTCTCCAGGCAAGAATCCATACAAGAAGCCTGATGGTGTTAAGGTAGGTTTAGGTTTTTTATTGTTTGTTGCTGTTGTATACAAACTCTTAGATTGAAAAACTGATAAACTTCGGCTTGTTGATTTCAGTGGATTCACACATACAGTACTTCTGCTGTCAGTTCCTGCCTGGCTCTTCTCTGTTGTTTTTAAAGGAAAAGCTCCTCTGTGCATGTTGATGTTGCCAGCAGTGGTTTGGATGCCAGTATCTACCAGTTAGCATGATGATGTTTTCAGAATGTTGATGGCTTTCTGCTTTTGGTCATGTTAGCAATGTTTTGAATAATTCTTATAATCTTTTGTTTATCAATTTCTTACTTTCTCTCTTTCTGTCTTTGTCGGTCTTTCTTTCTTTCTTTTTATAGATCTTATATTTATTGAACAGTTGCTAAGAACGCAAATTAAAACACTTAGATGTGCAAACTCACCTCAAATTGAACCTAGAGTCAATACAGGCAAGTCTGGAGTCAACGTTTGAGTCAGTGCAAGCAAATCTCAAATTTTTAATTTGCATCCTGAACAATCAACAAGTTTTCTTTAACAAATGATTAACTCTGAACTCCAAAAAGACAATCATAGAATATGGAAAATTAACAGTGTCTAAATGACAATGATAAAGACCAACAAAACACAGAAACTGGGGAATTGAAGCTCATTTTAATTTTATCTCATGCTTATGTCCTCTGAAATAAAATAAGCAAACCGTAATCATTGTTACTAACAAAGCTGCTGTTTGGGCTCTGTGTCACATATCCTTTTCATTCAGTTCTGGAACATGTACAGCAGGAAACGAACCCATTTACATGAAAAATGTAAATGTAAATGAAAAGTAGTCGACTGCAGCCAAACGCCTCTCCACTTTTTTTTTAATTCATGGTCCACATGTCAGGATTCAAAAACGAATGTTTGCGTGCTGTGACTTTAGAAATGTCCCAACCTCTGGTGCACAGTGTAGGTTCACCAGCACAGAGAGGTGAAACTGGGATTTTACTCTGCATGCCTTCTAAAAGCACTCAGCGCAGAACTTAAGTCCACCTTCCAGCCAACTCAAAACTGATCAAAATCAACCACTCAAAACTTTGTTCTGTCAGAATAACTCTTTTAGAGAAATAGTCTCATGCTCTTTTGGCAGATATTGAAATCAGGAGTTGAGAAATCTGTCATTATGTTGACTTCTCAAAGAAAGAAATGATCATTTCAACTTAAAACATCACAATTTGAACCAAAATGCCAGGGGGATAAGACCTTATCCAGCCTGTGGAAAAAGCTTTTATACTAACCGCATGAGAGCCAGTCCCAGGGTTTATATTTCACTGGTTATACATCAATAAAGAGGGTGCACCAGACTGTCAGTCTCTCTCTCTTGCTCTCGTTCTCTCTTGCTCTCTCTTAGTCAAGTCCAGCACATGAAAACTTTACATCTTATATTAGATTTACACATTAGATTAGATTTGTATCCCCTAATTTCACTCGAATCCTGTTTTCATCAGCTGTTTGAGGCCAGTCACCTGCTTAGGAGAAAATCCAGTCCACATAATTTAGGCATTTAGTGAGATTTAAGCAAGAGTTGTGCTCCGAACATCTGTTAAATAAATTAAAAGAAGGAAAGACCAAGATGACCAAAACACCATTCATATTGGTGAGAGGGATTAAATCACATTGTGGTTAAAGCTGTTTAGCATGTTTTATTAATTTCTGCATTATATGATACCAAAGTGAGTGTTTTGTTTCATAACGCAGAAAAGGAAGTCTACAGAGATTCCAATGGTGAGAGTTTTAGGGTAGAAGTGAATGTCCTGTAATCCCCCTTCCATCCTGAATCAGTTTGTAATTTCCCCATAGGATACAGAGTAGAAGAGCAACAAATATATTTGAATAAGTGAGTTCAGATATATTCAATATGTGATCCTGGTTTACCTCCTGTTTATTTATTAGTGGGTAGTTTTGTGAGTAAAAATAATCTGGATTTGCTCAAATAAGTGATAGATTGTTTTCTATGGTGGGGGGGCAAGCCGAAATGTCTCATCACTCAGTTCATAATTTTTGTGAATCGAAGTTTTGTGGACAGGTTTAGCACATCTTAACTGCTACTGCGTCTTGGGGCATAATATACACACAACCTGTTATTAACTTTATTTCACTTCACTTTTGACTCTCTTAATTAACCAGTTGCCATTCCAGTGGGACGTCAACTGTGTTCGGACTGAAATAAGTCATTATTAATTTGGGACAATCATAATCTGTTTTTTTTAGCTGATTAATTACAAATAATAGTTATTATCTCTTTTTTCTCTGTTTCACACAGCTAATAAAGTGTAAGCCTAGTGTCACGATTGGCTGATTGACTATCCTGCTTCCAAGCAGTCCTTGCTTTAAGACAACTTAAATGATGTACAGCACTTTGTGTATGTGCACACAATGTCAACACTTACACGATATGGACAAAAGTATTGGGACACCTGACCATTACACCAACAGGGCCTGTAATGACTTATGTTCAGATACACCTCTTTGCAGCTATAACAGCTTCCACCCTTCTTGGAATACTTCCCACAAGATTTGGGAGTTTCTATGAGAATTGGTGCCCATTCATTCATTCTGTAGAGCATTTATAAGCTCAGGCACTGATGTTAGAGAAGGTGGTCTAGTTTGCAATCTCTGTTCCAGTTCATCCCAAAGGTGCTGGATGGGGTTGAGGTCAGGGCTCTGTGTGGCCAACCAAGTTCTTCCACATCGAACTTATCCAGCCATGTCTTTATGGAGCTTACTTTATGCACTGGGACACAGTCAAGCTGGAATAGAAACAGTTCTTCCCCAAATGGTGTCCATAAAGTTGGAAGCATGGCATTGTCCAAAACCTCTTGGTCTGCTGAAGCATTAAGATTCCATTGTCCTTCAATGGAAATAAGAGGCCATCTGAATTCAACAATTAAGGGGTGTGTCCTCATACTTTTGTCCAAATAGTGCACATAGAAATATGTTTAAGTACTCACAGTTTACATGATGAGAGCATGAAAATAGATGTCAAAACACTTGTTCTGCAATTTTACATGTTAATGTTAACAAAAAAAACAAAAATTGAGCCATTCTAAAAATACACAGTCACATAATCATGGAATGAAGATAGGAGTTCATTACTAGGGTTTCTCTCTTCTTTTTTTTTTTTTTTGGAAGGATTTAACCCAACCTCTTTCTAAACATGAGGAAAGGGAAAGCTTGGAGAGCGGGGTATGTTGTATTAAGAGTACGGAAATTATTTTCCAGCAAGAGATTAATGAGTTCTTTGCTTCCTTCAGGAAATCTCAGAATAGCTTAGAAGAACATGTCCTCTGGTATTCGTTTCCTTGCAGTTTTCTTCTTCTTTTTTTTTTTTTTGTTCTTCAAAGTCACATTTGTCTATCAGTGCCTTTTAGTGTACTTAACATTTTTCTTTCCTCTTCAGAGCCTGGTTAAACAGTTGTCATGCATGTGACACCAAACATGTGGTGCTATTGCCCAACTAAATCTTCCAGTTCTGATGGTACACTGGTCCACATGGGCAGCTGTGGCCTGTTTGGCATTGGGATCATTTAACCAGTCCAGCTTCTGACACTGATGCACTGCTTGTTTATGCAATAGCCCCACACGTTTTGCATTTTACAGAATGGATCTCACCATTTCCTGTTCCCTCACTGGTCAGCTCTGCCTGTCTTGTTTCTGTCCCCTCCCCCTTATAGATCAACAACAAAGCCAACGTAATCACCAGCCCCAAAGAGCCCACCCCCTCTCCTGCTCTGGTACTCTCTGTCTGTCTTTCAGTCTATCTGTCCATCATCCCTCATCACTGGAATATCTCCTCTCATATCGTTCCCTGTTTTTTGCTGGATGTTTTTTTTTTCTCTAATTAGTTGAGTCTCATTTTCTCTGTGGCAGCACAGAAGAACACTAATAATAGTGTGATTAAGAGTTTCTGGTTGAAATAATTTCTCTTCTCCTCCCTTTCTCTGCATGCCTGATGATTATTGCATGCCCTGTAGTACCTCTTTCCCAGTTAAATTGCTGTAGCGATATGTACTTGGTGGATTGTTTTCTTTTAGTTATTGCACCTGAATTCAGCAGTGATGTCAAGTGTGGGTTAAAGATCAGCTCAAGCAGTTTCTGTAGTTCATCCTTAAGTTTGTCAGTCACATGTTTTTATTTTCCCTCCATGCCTGTTTGTGATGGTGGTCATTTTCTACAGTGCACTTTTTACATCATTGGATGTTGTTATTGGCCACTGAAGCCACTTAGAAATATGATTGGAGTTCCCTGAATTAGTCTCCTGTCCTGATGTTGTTTACGAGTAGCAAACTGTTCTGACCCTTTTGCCTCCTGCCTCTTTCTGTGTCACTTAGTGTTTTAATATGCAATAGACAATTAAGTGAGAACAGGGTTGAAAGACACGTAGTCTTTAAAAGTGTGTGTAAGTATGCCAGTGGGTTTGAGTTGTGCAGATTTGCAGCGAGCAGGATGTGTCATAACTGCTTTCTGTGGCTTTGCGGTTTCTAGTAACAGGTTACTTGAACCCTGCTTCATTACATTGACCTCCCCAGGCCATAAACATGTCACATGCTATCTTTAGTTGTCATAACAGATTGTCCATTAATAGTGTTACTGATTCATGGAAATACTGTAATAATCGAATACAGTTTGTAATAGAAACAGCACTAAATTAATGGGCACAATAAACGTCAACAAATACGGCGCCTATCATGATCTGTTTATGGCCCGGTTATGTCTGTGTAATGCAGCAGGGTTTACGTGTTACCTGTTTGTTTTTTAATAATGAAAACCAATTTTTATGCAACATTTAACCCTTGAACTAACATGTAATGAGACACGTGTAGATTCCTGAAGTGATTTCTTAGGTTTCGATATGTTATGGTGTGTATTAGAACGTAGAAAGAATGTATTAGCATGCCTTAGTGTCCTCTAGTGTTGCCTTAATACAAACTAATTATAGTCATACCTGCTTTCCTCATCATTCCTGTCACAGTATCTGAGCCATTGTATTCTTCTCTTTCTGAAGGCCACCAAGCATGTTTAAAAAGGACTATGTTGCTCATTTAGCTGGAGAGGTCACACAGCCTTTTGCTTCAGAACCTGTAGATGTTTTCCATGAGACTGTCAGGGCTTATGTCTGTAATTAATACCACATTTATTTTTTAGTATCCACTTATTTCTTGAGCCCTGTGCTTTTTATTTGACTATTTATATTGAATTGCATTCAATAAGTAGCACGAATCACTTTGACACTACCGTGTGAGTATTGTATTTATAAGCTTGAGAGCTGGATTTGTCCTTCAAGGCCTTAACGCATTTTGAGTTGTTCCTGGCAGTTGGTCCTGAGTGGATATTTGGATTGAAGCAATGCTTGGTGACCTTTAAGCTTTACCTTTCTATGTATCACAATGTAACTCTCAAGTCTTCCCTCTTCACTCTTTCCCTTTTTTTTTCTCCGAACCTCTTGATCAGGAGCCTCAAACTACCGTTATCCACAATCCATCTGACGGCAACAAGGTATTAAGTATATAAATGAGTGTGCTTGGGTATGCTCAAGCGTGGACTTCACCTCAGCAGTAGGGTTCACTGGTAGCTTGGGATTATTTTTGCTGGAGTGTGATTGCTAGGACCTTTCAGTCCCAATCTCTCCAAAGGATTCATTAGGGTCGCTTTATTGTAAGCTGATGGCTGGAAAGCTGTTTCGCAACACAGGATGTCTCACAAAATATAGTGTTATAGGATACTCTGAGCTCCAGAATAAACTGTGCATGCATTATATTTTTTTTTTTCTTGAAAGTGGTGGTGGCGGCTGTGGGCTTCATTAGGGAGAGTCTTATGTGGTACGCTAGAGGCAAGGCTAGTGCTTTTTGTCTGCATGTTTATTATGCTTTTTGTGCATTTAGCATTTGCATGGGTTGTTTGTTCTGTGGCGTGCTTCAGGGGAAATCCTAAAAGGTTAGTCTCTCAGAATAATGCCGTCTCAAAGGATGTTAATCTGATACTTCCTTCCTCAACAAAAAGACAAACAGGATAATGGAGATTAAAGATGTATTTGAAGAGTATTATCCTTTAAAAGGCCAATAAATTGATTTTGATTGTGTATTTGTTAGCCGTCATGTTGATTTTCAATATCTGGTTGAATTAGACTTTAAGCATTAAGTCAAAAACCATCAGGGTTCAGTTGAAAGCCAGAGCCGGAGAAAAACTCGACTAACATTGACTGTGTTGCTTCTTTTTCAGGAGTCCTCAGAAAGTGCCAACACCACAATAGAAGATGAGGATGTGAAAGGTACAGTAGATGTGCAGCATCAAAAGGGTTCAGGCATTTCAAAGGGACAAAATTTCAGTGAATCTCGAAGACTTGACTTGGCCTGATCAAACAAAGTACTTATGCTATGATTGTTCATTATTATCGTAGAAATAAGAACAGGGTTTTGTTACGTCTATGGAGCGAGTGTATGTTTTTTGGATAAAGCAGGTTGTCTTTTGAAGTTACTGCTTTTCTGATAGCAAAGCCTATTGCTCCTATTGGCTTCCAACTTTTGAGAGTCTGTTGAAAACCAAATCAGTGGTGCACCTCTTCAGGTGACTGCATGGGCACTGAAAGATGCAGCAACGCTTAAGCTCTTTACACGCTGTTGCTGCTGCTGAAAATTCCACATTTGAATATTTTTCTCATTTCATTGCTTCTCCCATCTTTCAATTACCATTTTTCATCTTCCTCTCCATCAGCTTTCATTACTCTGCCTGTTCATTTGTTTGACTCCTTTGTATGTGCCGTTATTTAGCAGGTCAGCTTTTTTTCTGTCTGTACAGATTTTTAATCTTCTTCTAGGCACAGTTTGTGAGATCGCTGATGAGTTAGTGATATTTAATGTTAAAAATCAGCAGTTTAATTCTTCTACTGTTCAGGAAAATGTCAGACCGCTATTTGATTGTCATTTAACTTTTATTGTGTGCTGTGAGCATTTTGACCAAATCTCAGATGAGTCTATATAAATCTGGATGAGTTTATATAAGGGCTGCACAATATATCGCAAATTTACCGTCATCGCGATATCAACATGCGCAATATACATATCGCGAAAAAAAATCCATATATCCATATTACTGTTATAGATTGTTCCATTTGCTATTTTTTTGTCTGGCTTAGAACTTACTATAATTTAAATTATGTTTACATTTATTTAAGATATAAAATTATTTAAATATTTTTAGATTTTTTTCAACAATGTTCGATGGTTCAAATGTTTTATGGGAGGCAGTATTGCATTTCATTTTTTTTCTGCATATACTAGTCAGCACCTGGACTTCAGAAAATCCAAAGCAGAAAAACATTAACACTTTAAAGGCTAAGTTTTATTCACTTATCGCATGTGATATCGCCATCGCAACACTCGCATATCACATTATCGCATATCACATGTTTTCCTAATATTGTGCAGCCCTAGTTTATATAAATGTCCATATAACTGTGTGTGTGTTTCATATCAAGGGTTCATAACTGTGGATAGTGCGAATGCACCAAACCCACAAGGGCTGCCACAGTTTATACATAATGTAGGAATTAGAACATTTATCTCTGAAGGGCTACATATGCAGTCAAACAAATCGCATGCACATATTTTAACTCGGAAGCTTGTTCTGCAGCACAAAAATACATCATCAAATATCTTTTTGATATACCTGTGTAATCTAATCCCTCTGATGTCCCATAATATAATTTATTTATAAAGGAGTATTAAGTGCTAATGCAGTGATGCATGAATTCTAGACATAGCAAATGAAGTGAGTGGCATCATACCACTGAAATCATCACGCAGCCTGAAGCAGAGAGTTATGGTTTACTGGGGCTTTTTCTTGATGCGGCGTTCCCTGCTCTCTCCTTATCTCATTTTGGACTTTATTGTTGGAAAGCTATTGCTTTTTCCTTCTGCTATTATTGCAGTCTTTATAAGACAATGCTTTGAAATCACCCTCAAGCAGAAGCAATCTATGTGCGCGCGCGTGCGTTCGTACATGCGTGTGTGCGTGCGTGTGTGAGAGAGAGGGATTTTGAAAGAGCCGTTATCTTGGACTAGTCATTAGTGAACTCTTTGCTCAGTGTGGCAGCCAGCAGTATTGGATCATTTGTTGTCATCAGATTCTACTGCATCATCATCTTCTGTTTATGGTGCTTTTAAAAAATGGAAGGAGTTCACAGATTCCTCCTCCATCCTGGCTTTATCAAACCATCAAGATTTTTAAAATCAGGCTTTGAGAGACTGCAGAAGCTGACAACCTGGCCATTTTCAAGATGGTGTATGGAACAAACTCATGCAGAAATTTTACATGGATATTTACTTGAATTCAGTTCTCACATGACTCTCAGGATAGATTCTGGATAGATCTTCCTTGAGATTCATCATAAAGGGTATTTTATAATGAAAACACATGTCATTAGTGTTCTTTGATTACTGAGCTGTCTGTAGAATTTGCAGATTTCTGATTTTCTATAAAATTAGATTAGATTCAACTTTATTGTCATTACACATGTACAAGTACTAGGCAACGAAATGCAGTTTAGGTCTAACCAGAAGTGCAATAAGCAGCAAGTGCAGGATAAAGGTATAAGTTATGACTGTTAATAATTGTTATTTTAGTCATAAGAGCTGTAATGTAGATCCATTTTGAAGCATATGAGCAACACAGCCACAGCTAGCCAGGCTGATGCACACTGACTGCACAGTTTCCAGTAATGCATTTGGGGTACCTATGCACTAACACTGCTTTTGGCTGAATTGATCAGAAAAGATGCTGCAAAGACAGTTTACTGTATTAAATTTGAATACAGCTCACATACTGAAGGTCGTGCCCTTTTTTAAATGCGACTTCAATTCTCACATTCTAGCAAACTGAACCCTTGGAAAGGGAGCCGTGTGAACTTTTAATATGTGGTTATGTACCCAGTGGAAGTTACACAACCAGTCCTTGTGTAACTCTCTTACCAATGCAGCTGTCTGTCACTCTTCTTTCATCAGCATTTAAAATGCTGTCATGTTTACAGACTTTTTTTGGAAAATCTTCATAAAATCATCACATCCTTTTGCCATGTTGTTTTTTTGCTTCACTCTTTTCCTTTGTTTTCAGTGGGAGCTCTGGAAACAAACTCCATCACTTCATTCCACTCATTCAGCACCTTTGTCTTTTTCTTCTCTCTTTCCATTTTTTGTTTTTGTTTTATGCCTCCCTCATTCCATTTTCAAATGTGTGAAAATATGTCCCTGCACCCCAACACCTTTCACCACTGCCATGTCCCCTCACGTCCTCTGTGACCCCTTCACCCAACTAGTGCGCCGCCTGTTGGCTCTTTCTAGAATCCACCAGTGGGGGCGCTCTCGCTCCTCCTCCTCCTCCTCTTGTTCTTCCTCCTTCTGGTACCTCCCTAGAGCGTGGCCTGGGGCAGAAGTGTGCTGCAACTACACACTCAAAGTGCTCCTGGCCATTTACTTGTTTGTCTTCCTCTCCGCCTTTCTGGCGTTTCTCTACGTCAATTCCGCCGCCCACTGTGGCCGGAGTCTAAACCCAAAGGCTGCTCCTAAAAGGTCTCAGCCACTCCAGAGCCACAGCTCCATACAGTGTAAGTGTCAGAGGGAGAGAAGAATTAAACTCACACAGCTGACCCATCCGTGCTCTGTCTGCAAAGTCCATTCCTTTATAGTACCTTTGGAACGTAGATGCCAATTCCTACCAGGCAGCAGAATCACAACGTTTCTGGAAATTGTATATCAAATATTTGGATTCTGCATATCGAAATAAGGCTTTCTCAATATTGTGACTTAGTTTGACGGTTTTGTTAAAACATTGTTATTCTGTCCCAAAAAAGTTTTATAAATTTTTTGAATAATCGTAATTGTCATCATAAATCATTATTTCAAAATTTTAAATCAAAATTCTGAGAAATAAGACACTATTGCAATTTTTTAAGTAATGAAATTACATTATTTCATTTAAAAAGTCATTCATTAAAGTTGTCTTTTCAATATAGCCAACATTTTTGTAAAAGTTATTTTCAGATGATGTCAGATTTTGACATATTGCTGCAGAAACAGAAGGAGAGGAAAAGAAAACAGTGTTGTTTATCTCTCTTCTACCTGGTGCCAATGGACTTCCATAGTTAAGAGACTGGGCAAGCTTTATAGAATGTTATTGTGTAATGTAATGAATTTGGAGTTGCTCCATAACTTTTACGTTTTAAGTGTTGCATTCTAACAGTGTTATCTTTCACACTCGTACACAATAAATATCATTTAACATTAATAACACTCTGTCGATGTATGTATTTTGACAGGAACTGTCTGTGCTACAATTATTCATTAGGTTGAGTTTTTGCTAGCGTTCAGTAAAGCTTGTCCAACCTCGCAGCAGTTGCTAAGACAGAACGGAGCACGGATGGATCAATCCTGAGAAGTGTTGAAATGATCAGAAATCAATGGGTGCTTTACTTGTATTGCATTCCAAAGTCTGACTTCTAGTTTTATAATGCCAGTAATAAAACTATTCAGCCCATCTAAAAGAAACAATTAAACGTAAACGTATTCAGTAGGGAAAAGGCTGTGGACTATTTGGTGTCCACCCTACACCCACATTACCTTGATTTAAGCATAATGTTACTCTAATATTAAATCGGCACCTGGAACAGTAGTTGGAATGAGAAGGGACCCCTAGGTGTTATGTCTGACTGCCCTCTGGTGGTGAGCGTCAGAAGTGCACCACTGAGACCCAGAGCAGTCTCATGTTGGGGAGCTCAGTCTGCAGTCGATGTAAGATCATGGGGGGCTTGTGTGTGTCTGTGCCTGTGTGAGCGCTGGTGTCTAGCATAGTTGTAATTAATGTGTTTTTTTTTCATGGACAGGTTGTCACAAGATGTTATTTTACTTAATTAATAATGAAGCTTCATTTTGCTGCACTGAGCTTCATGTTCACCAGATGGTGAAAGTGCAACATTGCCCTGAATTAGAATTTAAGCATTTTTTGAAAATATAATCCCAAATGTGTTTTGAACAGTTCTGTGCTTTGAAATGAGAGGGCCAGCAAATATTGTCACTAATATTAATTACAGCACAGTGATTACTCTTTATGTTTAGTTAATGGGAACCAAGAAGGGAGACCATTTACATTATTTATCAGATGCTTTTATCCAAAGCGACTTCCATTCCCTAACTACAGGGGACAGTCTCCCTGGAGC
>JBBPCW010274314.1:0-11448 GCA_037974425.1 Phenacogrammus interruptus
TACGTTTTACTGAATGTGCTGATTCTCCACTCAAACCCATTCTTCCAAAGAGAAATAAATGATTACATAGTGAATAGATGTAAATCAAAGAAAATAAATACAAATAAGGAAATATTCAATTTGCCATAACAACTGCAACTCTCCTCTGGCTGGACTGCCAATGAAGGTAACGAGACCACTTCAGCTGATTCAGAATGCAGCTGCGAGGTAAGTCTTCAATCTTCCAAAATTCTCACACACTATGCCTTCACTGGCTTGCTGTGGTCGCTCACATTAAGTTCAAAACTTTAACACTTGCTTTCAATGCTAAGAATGGGCTTGCACCTCCTTACTTGTCTGCACTGATCAAGCAGCGTGTCACTTCTCGTCCTCTCAGGGCATAAAGCACTGCTCATCTTGAACCTCCAGTGCTCAAAAGAAGAGGAAGGCATGCATCTAGACTCTTTTTGGTCTTGGCCCCCCAGTGGTGGGACGAACTCCCTCTTGCAATCAGCTCTGCAGAGTCCTTCGCTGTCTTTAAGTGTCATCTGAAGACCCACCTCTTTAAAGAACATCTTGGCGACTAGCCAGTTCTCCCACGCATCTCTTATACATCTTTTCCTAGATTTTTAACATATCCTTCAGCCACTTACCCTTTAAACTGTTTTTACTTACTTTTGTATTAATCTCTGACTTTTTCTCTTTGACAGGGTTTGTTATGGTGTGTAACTAGCCAGCAGTAACTTGGTTAAATAGCTGTTGTTGATTTTTTGAACAGTTGTGGACTACTTTAAGCACTGATGTACATCGCTCTGGATAAGAGAGTCTGCTAAATGGCGTAAAAGTAAACGGGGCCTAGAAACAAATAGAAACAAGACATAGAAACAAATCAGCCAAACAAAGAAATCAGAAGCAAACAGGAAATGCTAAATCACAATTAAATAAGTAAGATATCTTGAATTTGTTCTTACTATTACAGCTAAACCAATTTATATATTTTGTATATTTATATTTATATAAATTATAGGTTTTTATAAACATAGGTTTATCTTATGCATAAATTTAGCAAGCCTGAATAGCACATTATCTAACACAAAGGACATTTCTAAACAATCACTATCATGGTTATTCTGCAGGTTAAATGATAATTTGAAGCTCCATAAAAAACACTGTTTGATGTAACATATACTTACAATACTGACAAAGAGACAGCCTTTGGAATGCAGGTGGAAACTGAATAGGTTCAGTAAGTTAAAACCCAACTGAAAGGAATTCTTTGTGCTAATAAAGTGCTGTGTTTGCGACATGTGATTACTAACCGTAATAAGTGCTTTTATCTGCACTTAGAAAAGACAATAAAACCAACCCAATGACTTACGGCAAGGAGTGATTAAAGCCAATGGGCTAAAACAGAGATGAGGTTTAAAATGCCATTGTTTATACCCGTGCTTCTTCCCCCTCTCGCAATAGTGCCTGCCTGAAGACCGATTACTGTCAGTACTGGAGGATGATGGGAAGGATTACATCAGTGAGATGGATTACCTTAAGATTTCCACCGTGCTCCTCTACTACATCGTCAACATGAAACACCTCTGCTCCTCCAATGTTTCATCCTCATCACTCTCCTCCTCCTCTTTCTCCCTCTCATACTCATCTCCGGATTACTTATACTGTCTTCGGGGTCTGACCACGCTCCACTCCCCAGAGGATGGAGGTTTCCTCTCAGCTAATGAGACAGAAACCATCTTGCTAGTCATCAACCAGAATTACCAGCCACAAGTTTCCAAAAACACCCAGGTCACAAGCCACATCCTTGACATTTAACTGTACATCAATGCAATTGCTGATATGAGTAATTTGAGACTCTTTTGTTTTTGTTACTTAATATACCTCCAATAAATATCAACTTACAAATGTGAACAAAAATGTATTCATAAGCATAAACAAAACATTTGTCCATAAAATAAATTACAATTACAGCTTCTAGGCATCTACAATTAAATTTTTTTTTATATTTTGTTTTAGCATTGCAGATAAATTGGCTTCTCTCTTACCTTCCTAATCTGAGGGAAGGGATGGTTCGTTATGGTTCCATGAGCTTTCTATGAACCACTTGCATATTATAACCATAAATAAGGCCCCTGAGTATTTTTCCCTATACATTTTGGGTCAAAACATATCTTTATTTATGTTAATTAATACAAACATTTGGGTTCATATTTTTAAGTGTAAAGTTTAAACACATTGGAGAGGAGGTATGCACTCTGTGTATATCAAATAACAAAGCAAACACTGTACACACAAAACACCCTTCACTGTAGTCCAGGATCTATTTATGATTTACCTTGTTGATGAACTGACTTTACTTGGCCATTTGCATGATGGCAATACAAACAGATGTTGATTTTTATTTTGTAATGCATATTTCAGCCAATCATATTTCAGCCAACTCTATTTTTAAAAGTCTTTATTAAAACTTATGTTTATGATTTGTTGATAAAGTAATGTGGAATCGTTTAATGGCTGTACTTGGTTACTTATTGGTCAGCTTTGTCCCTGTTTGACCCATGATAGAAATATTTCTTTATTGTCATAAATAATCAGTGATTATTCATTGCTAATACTGATGATGACAATCCTAATACATGCTTGTGTGTTATCAGTGCGTTGATGCAGCACACCTGATGCAGGAGGTGGGTGTGATGGACAGCCGGGGTGCGGATTCCTCCTCTGTTCCACGACTGGCTGCAGCCGTCATAACTCACTTACGCCAGGGCCACTGCATGAGTAGAAGAAACCTCCCTTCACCCGCCTTCTTCACTGACTACATCTTCTACTCTCTCAACCGCACCAGCGACCTGCAGATCATGGGTAAACACATTTACATTTACGGCATTTAGCTGACACACGCTTACACAACATCATACATTCTCACTATTTCAAAACTTTCTAAAGTATGTCAAATTTAAGCAATTCCCTCAGGAGAATCAGAAAGTTTTCTGATTTGACGTAAAATTACAGATTTTGGAACCCTGGTCCCTTGCTACTGACAAAAATCCTAGAGAAAACATTGGAATCGATGTACTTTACACATGAGTTATAATGTGCATTAGGTGATAGAAAGTAAAACTTGCAGGTGAGGGAATTATCGATTAATAACAGCCTTCTGTGATCAGCCTCATTCCTTCCATGTAGACAGGATGACTTTACCTCTTCCACATCATTCAGTGTGATGTTAACGGGATCTTTTAGCCGGCATAACAGAATTGTCAGTTAGGTTTCTCCTCCAAATATGTTGAACTGTCAGTTGACATCATGTTAGTAAAAGTTGGAAAAGATGCAGTGGCACTTCATAGCTGATGGCCTAGTGGTTAGGGCATTCGCCCTGCGATCAGGAAGTCCTGGGTTCAATTCGATACCTCTGAGGTACCCTAAGCAAGGTACTGTCCCCACACACTCCTCCCTGGATGGCGTGTTCCTGGCTGCCCACTGCTTCACTTGGTGAATGGGTTAAATACAGAGGAGGAATTTCAGGCTGTTCACATGTGAGAGAATAATTTAAAAAAACAATTAAAATAGTTGATCGCCTCTAAATTTCACACAAATGCCAAAAATTCCACTGCATCTGCTGGTCTTTCCAGATTGGGTTGAATTGTGTGACAGAGGGGAATATAGCTAGCAGATAGAACAACCAAAATTGGGAAGAAAATGGCTGGTTATTGTTATTGACCCTCCCAAAATATCATACTGGTACCTCTGAACATGTGAACATGTGAATGTAGGATCATTAACGTGAGGTAAAAGCATGGATCCTGTATTCAGATTTGGAACAGTTGCTGTACCAGCTTGGTGTAGGAGGAGATCCTACCGTGGCTCGCGGCTCACATGGCAGAGAGAGGCGGAGCACAACCAGCCCTGCCATAAACATTCCGGACACTTGCAGACAGGAATTAATAAAGGGATCCAAGGACTGGACGAAGGTACAGTAATGGATATTATTGCAAATTGTGCAAGAAGTCACCACACCAGTGTGTAAAATGCAGAACACTTGATCCTAGACAGCCGCCATCAAGCACAGATAGATTCATTTCCCTCTAAAACACATGTAATCCAGATCAAGTGATGCTAACCAGTTTCAGCAGGATGGACTACCTGGTTATACTACAGTATATAGCCTACTGTAGATTTTACTGACGGTTTACAGATCAGCCATTACAATAACATTTCTTGAACGTAATTGCTAATGGCACCAATATGTTAGCGTCCTGTAAGTTGGGAGGTCTCGATGAATCGGACTGGTTTGTCAGTCAGAAATGAGGAATTTACCATGTTCCTCCCCATTCCTGAACAGTTTTTGTTTCAGTGCACTGCTGAAGGAGGCCACTGTCATTAAGAAAAATTGTTAAGTGCATACATTTCTCGATCAGGCTGAGTAAGCTTGCTGTAGAGGAAACCTTGTTAATGGTCTTGATTTTGAAACCTTGCCTCAGATATGTTTCTCAGCCAGCCAGCTGCTGGATATCTTCGCCCTGGATCCTCATTCACCAATCTCTAGAGACCACTTCAGGCACATCTGTCCTGCAATCATTCAGCAGTTGTTGGGGGATGCATGTGAGCCCATGCAATCCAAGGCTAGGGGAACGCCACCCACTGACATCGAAAGTAAGACCCTCACTTATCATCTTATTCTGTCATTCTTATCATCTTCCTTAATTCTATGTTTGTTTTCTGCAATTTGTGCATTTCTGATTATTTGTTTGGGGCAGCTGGTAGCCTAGTGGTTAGGGCGTTCGCCCTGTGATTGGAAAGGCGCAGCTGAGGTACCCTGAGCAAGGTACTGTCCCCATGCACTGCTCCCTGGGCGCTGTGTTCATAGCTGCCCTCAGCTTCACTTGGTGAATGGGTTAAATGCAGAGATTGAAGAGATTGAGAGATTTCGTGCTGTTCACGTATGACAGAATGATCACTTCATATATCATTGTTTGATGTTTCTTGTATTTGTCTTCATTCTGGCCCACTCATCTTTCTCTCTGTCTGTCTCTCTCTCTCTCTCTCTCTCTCTCTCTCTCTCTCTCTCTCTCTCTCTCTCTCTCCTGTGTAGAATATGGCTATAGTACAGTGGCGGTGCTTCTGATCACTGTAGGCTCCATGCTGGGAATCTGCCTGATCTTCTTTAACTCCTGTAAGGAGACTTACGCTCTCATCCTGCAGCTGTTTGTTGGGCTTGCTGTGGGGACACTATCAGGAGACGCCCTGCTCCATCTGATACCGCAGGTAACCCAACTACTTCCAGAGCACAAACGCAGGTAGCAAAGCCACTTTTAAAACTTAAAACTCCCCCAGACCTATATGTTCCTTCATCAAAAATATTTTTTTGTTGTTGTTCAGTAACGTTTAATGCAAAAAATGTTAAACACCAACAATGCAGTATCTCTACACCAAAGATTTATTTACTAAAGGAGTCAGAAGTAAAGACTCTGGAGAAGAATCTAAAATCACTGTTTGCCTCTTTCAGTCATATTCAAGATATGAACAGCACAAATAAACAGGGTGAGACAGTCTTTTGTACTCAGTCGTACACTGATCGTCAGATTCTATGGAGTAAATGAACCAAAATTTATTGTCTATTTCACTGTCAGTGATTAGGTCTTAAGTTTGATTCCCAGCAAGGCCACTTGCATGCCATCCATGGCCAAAGTTTCTTCAGACAGTTCATTGGCAGTGCTCTCATTCAGTAGAAAAAATGGTCTTCAGCTCTCTATCAATATAAACAATGAGCTAGTCAGTCTTGAGTGTCTACCAAACACAATTAGCATTTAGCAGTCTGGTCTCAAAGCAGTGCATTGCTCTTTGATTCTGAACAAGCTACTCGCTAATCTTCAAGTTTACTACACTGTGTTTAACTATAAAAAACAGGGAGAAAAGAGGACAGAAAAGCTGTGTGTTACAACACAGGCTAGTGCTCAGACAGCATCATTGCTATTTTAATTAGGTTTTTTTGTTTTTGAAGATCCTTGGTCTTCATGATGTCACTCACCATGATGGCCATGACCTCAGAGAAGAAAAGGACTACCTGTTCAAGATTATGGGCATCATCGCTGGGATCTATGCCTTCTTTCTGATCGAGAGAATGTTCTCCTTTGTGATACCATCTCGAGGGCATGTGAGTCCTTCCAGAAGAGCCTATATCATGGACAAACACAAATGTCTTCCTTTCTTCCCTCAAAGTTTCAAATCATAGCAGTCACTCCCCAGTCCCACCCATGGTCATGTAAATATGAATTATGACTTTCATTAACGCAACTTTTCTTATTGTAAATTCCAGCACATTATTTATCATTTAATAATTGCTATTCCCAGAGTACCTCACAAATGAAAAGTCCAAAAATACATTTTGGTGCCTAGCATAAAATAACTGAACTAAATCTACATTGTATATTTATGTTATGGTTTGTTCAATTGGAATTATTTTTAAAGAATAATTATTAACGTGACTGGTCATTTTGAATGGTGGTGTGTATACTATGTAGTCTGTGTGTTTGTTTATCTTTATGTACAGTGTTTGTTTTCTCTCACAGAGTCACTCTCATGGCTTGTCTGTGGAGCTAAGCTGTAATGGAGAAGGGCAGCGGGGGAAATCAGTGTCTACCATGCAGCTGGTCAGTGTGGCTCTGTATGTTCCTGTGTGTTTCCTTTGTGTTTTTCACAAGTGAAATGATCTCATACTAAATCAAATCTTGTTTTTTTTCTCTGAGAAGATAACCTGTTTTAGAATGGAGAATATTGTATGACAGAGGCTGGGAACATACTGCTGGTGGACTCAGATGTAATCTAAAGCAATGGTTCTCAATCTTTTCAGCATTAAGGCCCACCTGTCCATTACAGCATGTTGCCAAGGCCCAATGTTAGCTTTCACCCCTATTTTGGTGGCCATCTGTGAAGTTACAGTATCAAGTTTAAAACACCACAATTCCGTCATACAAAGTTATTATTGTTTGCGGTTAGACTCATTTCAAAGCTAAGACTCTGAAGTTTTATGAGCCAGAGAAGTAAAATATGTAAACTTATTTTCAAATAGCAACACAGGATGGAATACTGGATTTTATACTATGCTTGTCTCAAACCTCTTGGAATTTAGCAATCCTTATCGTCTCTGTCAGCAGAATTTTTCTTCTGACACTGAAAACCCACAGCCATGGGTCTCGTCAACTTATATACGGCTTTTAGTACCATTTTGTGCAAGCAGAGACGCAATTTTCTTTAGAGAAATCCTTATTTTTACCACAGAATTATAATCAATAACAGCTTCAACACCTCTTCTCTCCCATTCATTCTGTACAAAAGGCTCAGATCAACCAACTCGCACCGTCGGCCCTGCCCTTCGGTTGACCATTCTGTTCAAACAATAAGAACTCCAGGCCAGGTGCACCAAATACTGTCACTGTGAAGACAAGAATGAACAGGTAGTGATACCCAGTTGTAACGTGGTGGAAGAGCTCTGAATGTGATAGACACGATAGCCGGGAAAACCATGCGATTTAGTCTCAGAACACTCCTAAGGGAGTTAGAGTTCACACCAAGCTGAATTCGCGTTCTGACATGCACACAGACAGGCATATAAAGACACTGGAGAGTACTCACGGTACCAATGAGAAGAGTAGAGTTGAAGGTCAAGAAGCATGTAACTTCAATATCAGTGTGCAGTGATACTCTTACTTCCTGTTTATATACCCGGACGCGAGTCACTTCCGGTGCCGATTGATGTCATGTGACAAATACTTGACAAAACTCACTCAAGACACAGTAAAACAACTCCAAAACAACTTGTTTTGTTTCATCAAAAAAGCACAGCGGAGCACAGTGGAAGGCCTCTCTAAGACCTCAGTGGAGACCTCATTCAAAACGTTGGAGGTTGTAATAATACACAATAATACAATAATACACCAATGGCATTTTAATAATACACAAATCACGGCGGACCAATTGCAGACCAATGGCCTGTCTTCATTTTATACTCGCGGCCCAATCAAAAGCCTTCAATAGGCCCAGTGGTTGAGAAACCTCGATCTAAAGGTCCACTGTAAATTCTTATATTTAACAAATAAATGGAGTAAACACAGATTTACCATTAAGCAGTAACATCTAGTTCTTCCCATCACCTCAAATCCCACTTAAAACATGATATCAGCAGAAGATAAGATTCTATTTCCATGCACAATAATAAAGTAAAGAGACCGAGACAAGCCCCTTCCAATACTGTGATGACAAACACAACATTTTTATGTGTAGTAAATAGCCACAGATTTCATGTCAGTTTCCATGTCAGTGTTTAGGCCAGGTGTGTCAGCACAGTTTGATGGTTCTTCTACTCAAACACATTCACTAAACCTGGCATTTAACTAGGGAGGTGAACCAGGTGTTTCTGAGCAGGTAAACGTGCTGGACTACGGCCCTCCAGGACTGGAGTTTGACACCCCTGGTTTAGGCCTTTTGTCCGATTGCCAGCAAGGCCACTTGTCATCCAGTGAGAGGATCCTTCAGAGAGTTTATTGGCAGTGCTCTCATTCAGTAGGAAGAATGGCTTGGTTTCCAGCTCTCCGTCAATGTAAACAATGAGCTAGTCAGTCTGGGTGCCTGACAAACACTTAGCAGTTAGCAGTCTGGTCTCGGTGTAGTTCTGTAGTCTGTGATTCTGAACAAGCTGCTTGTTAGCATTTAAAGTTCTACTACTTAAAGATACAGAGAGAAAATTCGACAGAGAGGGTTGTCTGTAGTCTGCATGCATTTTAGCCAGATGTAATAGCAATGTAAATGCAGCCATCTTTTTAAGACGCATTCAACAACTAAACCTCCCAGTAGTGTGACAGAAGCGTCTCCTGCTGCATGCTTTAGTGAGGTCTGTCTGGAGTCTCTGAATCCATATATAGATTATAATTGGACATGGTCTTAACTCCATAGAAAGAAATGTAGATATGTAGTCCTCCTATGAGATGCATGGATGTCTATTAATAAATTGTAATTATAAGATATGTAGGCATTGAATAGTTTAGTTTTTAGGTAGTTTTCGGGGCAGTTGGTAGCCTAGTGGTTAGGGCATTCGCCCTGTGACCAGAAAGTCCGGGTTCCATCCCCAAAACCGCTAGGAACCTCTGAGGTACCCTGAGCAAGGTACTGTCCCCACACACTGCTCCCCGGACACCGTGTTCCTGGCTGCCCCTGCTTCACTTGGTGAATGGGTTAAATGCAGAGGTTGAATTTCGTGCTGTTCACACTGTGTGCTGTGGTGTGTTCACATATGACAAATGCTCACTTTCACTTAAAAATATATTATCTAATGTCAGCTTCAACCTAGCAGTAAATAGCAAAGCTCTTGATGAAGATTAGTGCATGTAATTTCACTGATTTAAATAACATGAAATTAAAAATAAACTTATTAATTGTGCTTGTTTTAATATTTTCAATATATGCAGATTCTTCTCGCCAGCTGCTTAACCCTTGCCTTGTCCTTATTCACGGTTCCTTATTTTCCATAACCGTTTAATCCTCCCTAGGGTCTCAGGTTCCCAGAGACTATGCCGGGGTCAATGGGCGTGAGACAGGGATTCTCCCTGGGTGGGGAGCCAGCACACAGCAGGGCACACATACACACACACACCCACACTATTCACTCACACTATTACAATTACGATTACGGCACTTGAGAGACACTACTATTTAGAGCGACGCACATCAGTGCTTAAGTATCTGCGAAGCTAGACTCTACTACCAGCTAAGGTGCACATGTTCGCAAACCCTGTTAAAAAGAAAAAGTCACAGGTTAGTACAAAGTTAGCAAAAAACTGGATAAGAGTGAAGAGAAGAGGGTTTTTCTTTCATTCATATATAGAAAAAATTTGCAAGCAAAAAGTGTGAGAACTGATTAGTGCTCCTTGAAGAGGTGGGTCTTGAAGATCTGATCGCAAGAGGGAGTTTGTTCCACCATTGGTGGGTCAAGACTGAAAAGAGTCTTGATGCATGTCTTTTGAGCAATGGCAATTCAAGATGAGCTGTGCTTGAAGCTCTGAGAGGACAAGAAGGAAAGCTGATAAGTGAGGAGGTGCAAGTCTGTTGTTGTCCTTAAAAGCGAGTGAAAATTCCACAGTAGAGACATGAAGACTAAACTCGCAGCTGCATTCTGAATCTGCTGTAGTGTTTTTTGTTACCTTCAGTGGAAGTCCAGCGAGTATAGAGTTGCAGTAGTCCAGTAGACTGCAGTTGCAGTAGTCAATTAGACCAGAGACGGGACAAGTAACTGCTTAGCTTCAGTGGTGAGAAAGGGTCGGATTCCTCTGAAGTTTTAGAGAAGGTTTCTGCATGTCCTGTAGAGGTTATCCATGTACGAGAATGACAGTTCATCTAGTATGACACTTAGGGTGTCATACATATACACATATACACTACTCACAATAATTTAGGGATATCATGAGAGACACACATATGGTGTTTGTTTCATTTCAGACATTTTTGTGATAGGGAGGAAATTGTATTGGGGTGATAAGACACACCTCATTTTGTGTTTTCCATGTAACGGTCTCATTGTGTACAGGTGTACCTTATATTGGAGCCAATACCAAAAACTTTATTGAATGTGGCATCAATATCAAAATTCTGTGGGTATAAAAAGCTGGTATTGTCAGTAAGTCATTCCAAGTTCATCATTCAAACAGCCATGAACACACGATGTCACTTAACGGACGAGCAGCGCCACCTGGCCATGGCGCGCCTATGGGGCGGGGGCAGGCGGTCAGATGTTGCTCGTGAACTTGGTGTGTCTCAAAGTGTCATCAGCAGACTTTCATCAAGACACAGAACTACTGGCAGAGTTCATGACAGACCCAGGAGTGGAGCTCCACGAGTGACAGATCGCAACGATGACCAGTACCTTAGGACCTATGCACTCAGACACCGTTATGCAACTGCCACACAGCTGCAGGCTGTTTACGAGGTGCGAGGGATACTAGGGTTTCCAGACAAACCATTTGCAACCGACTCCACCTCTTCGGTTTGAATACCAGATGGCCGTTGCAGGTGACTCCCCGAACACCAAGACACCGCCGTGAATGTTTGCAGTGGGCATAAGACCATGTGACCTGGTCAGGCATCACCAGTCAGCGCAAAACAGATTTGGTTATTGTACATGGCTCAGTGACTGCACGTTCTTACCTCAGAGACATCATAGAACCCATCATCATCCCCTGATTCCGCCATCACACCCGCAACTTTCTGTTCATGGATTATAATGCTCCACCACGTCGCGGCAGAATTGTCACAGCTCGACTTCATGTCCCCTGACCTGAACCCCATAGAGCACGTCTGGGACCAGTTGAAGCAGAGACTGGATGACCGTACCCCGCCCCCACATGACCTGGCAGAACTGCGTGTAGCACTTGTGGAAGAGTGGAACGCATTGCCTCAGAACAACATCATGAG
>JBBPCW010274347.1:0-11447 GCA_037974425.1 Phenacogrammus interruptus
AGAGAGAGAGAGAGAGAGAGAGAGAGAGAGAGAGAGAGAGAGAGAGAGAGAGAGAGAGAGAGAGAGAGAGAGCATCCGTGCGCTCCAGAACAAGAGAGAGATATAGAGAAAGAGAGAGAGATATGCGCTCAGGAAAAGTTACGAACGAGACAGAAAGCGAGCGAGATCTCGTCACACCCCTAGTAATTACATTTTGTTTAAGAGTGAACAAGAGATTTATTTCCTTTGAATTATTCAAGTTCTTCTGTAAACTCTGCATCATTTCTCTTATTTTAACGTACTGTCATTTTCTTATAAATTATGCTTTAATTAATAATAAAATTAGGAGAAATATTGCCAGCAGTTCTTAAAAACTAATGCACATCTGTTCAGTTCCAAACTTTATTAAAGATAAAACCTGAGAAACTGAACATTTTTTCAGTGATTTCCCGCCCCCCCAGAGCTGTATTTGGCACCTTTTTCTACAAAAGTCAATTGTTAATACATTGTTAATGCTGACAAGGTAAAACATGGCTCATGTGAATGTTTGGGCACAGCCAATGTTATTATTTTGCAAGGAATCAAAACTTATTTGACTCATTAGACCCAAATCAAAATCCAGTGTAGACAATTCAAGTGTAACAAATGATGTCACTCTACACAAAGGGCACTGTGCTCAACAGCCACAGACTCATATTAGTGTTTGACTGAGGATCTGACAACAAAGACGAACAGCTCTACAATGCAAATGTAGACAAAAACATGCAAGCAGTCAACATGTTAAACAGTGTTAGGCAAAGATAAAATATTGATGGTTCCTCCCCATTTGTTTAGCTTGCAGAGTACACCTGGCAGGAGGAACACAAGGCCGTATCGCGTTCAAACTACAAACGAACTGCCTCCAGAGACCATTTGGCTCTGGACTGATGTCACTGTCTCTAAAGGGTCTCTGCTGTTGTTTTGATCTGCACTAAAGTGCGAGTTCTGTGTTTACACTTGCCTAAACAAACTGAACCAAGAGGTCAAAAGCACTACAATTCAAATGGACTAAAGGCTGCAGTGTGAAAGCACCCTAAAAGATTCCTAAATGCTAAAAGGCAAGACAACATCTAAAAGATCAAGAAAAGAACGGACATGGGTTATAGTACACAAAGTACAACCCCCGCATCACCTCCAAGGACACAAAGAAATATTTGGCTGGGATGAGTAGAGTGTTGCACTGGATACATGGACGAGTCATAAGAAGCTAATCTTAACTGTGACCTCCTCACAAAACTAAAAGTCTGAAGTACTGAAATACAACACTCAGACAAAGCAGGCAATCTAAGGTACTGTGCAGTGGTCTGATGAGGCAAACTGAGCTTACATTCACCAAAAGTTTGAAGAAGAAGGAAAAGAAGATCTTGTCGAAGGTTGTTGGTGGATGGAATATGCTTTGGGCTTGTGTAAGCGGTCTAATAAAACTGATCAGGAAGCTGTGATTTCAGGAAAAGGAGGTCTTGCTATATATATATATATATAAAAGCACATGTCACATTTTATGTTGTTTTTTAAGCACATTAAATAAAATCAGTTGTAATTTAATTAAAAGAAATCAAACGCCATGTTTAAGTTTGGCGCTTTGGGCTTTTATTTTTACTTGCACAGTCAACAAAATGTGTAATTTGGCATGGGGTCCCCACATTTTCACATACCATATAGCACACCATGTTTCTTTAAAGTCATGAAGCTAGCACTGTGACCAGCATTTAGTCAGTAACTTGCAGGGATCATGCAAAAAAAAAAAAAACACTGATCATGAGTAGGATGATAGATGCAGACAGACGAGGCTGCAGTGCTTGTAATGTCATGATGCATTTCTGTCACTAAAACCCAAACTGCTTTACTAGTCAAACACAGACGGGGAGTGGCCGCTCTGGGATGAATGTGTTCCCCGGCAGTGATGTGTCCACGTATGTACCTGCATGTGATCTCCAGCCAGGACGATGCGCGTACCCTTAGAGGCCAGCGCCAGCGGCATGATGGTCTCACACTCCATGGCCTGGGCCGCCTCATCCAACAGGATGTGTGTGAAGAGCCCTTTAGATAGATAGACGGACACATACACACACACAGCATTAAATATTCATTACAGGGAGCTTCACAGGAGTAGTTATTAATAATCCAGAACTGTGGCTTATGCACATGCACAAATACACACTAGTGTAGATGTACATCATTTCATCAGATGATACTTCATATTTTGACTGATATGTAGTACTGGTGGATGCAATGGTGAACTAAAGAGAACTAAATTCTCATATAGTCATTTTAAAATAAGAGTAAAGAAAGGATAAGACAATATGCACTACAAAGTAAATATCTGTAGATTTAATACAATGAAAACATACTATAAGTCATACATACATAAGCTAGAATGTTTTCCACTGCTCTAATAACTATGAAAAAATCCCACACTGAACTGCTTATACCTTGTGTGTATTTAAATGTGCCTCAAGGAAAATTACTTCACTGTGTTTATTATGCATTCACTATTCATCGATCACGCAAGTGTTGTAGTATTCTTTTCAAAACTGGGAGCTACTTTGACCCTAAAAAAAGCAAAAGCAAATGAAAGTCCACATATTCTGTCTGAAAAGTCATGGAAAGCAGTCTTGCAGGGTATCTGTGCATTTTTGATATGCACATTCAAAGACTTAAGACCCTTTCAAGACGGTTCAGAAGAAAAATCAAGACCATCATGGCGGCAAAAAAAAACAATAGCCTAGAATTTAGTTGAGTTCAACACAAACTGTATTTACTGGAGCAAACGCTCCAACATAAAGGTACTTCTTATCCTCCAACCATTTCTCATTGAATTTACATTTGCCTGTTCTACACTCATGACTTTAAGGGTAACCAGTCTCCCTGTTACACACCAGATACACACAGCACTATTTCTTCTCTTTCTATGGCATGCATATAGGCCTTTGGGGTACACACTGCAGTGGCGTGCGCAACAGGAACAGATATCGTTGCTTCATTTCACCCTAGAAATAATTGAATGCCTCCCGTTTTAAAATTCCACTCTATTCAATACTTTTCAAAGCCTTAAAAAACATAAAACATTCTTAAGAGACTTTTTAATACTTTTCAAGAATCCGCAGCGACCCTGTCTTGGCCTTCTTTTAGACATTTCTTTGAAAATACTTGAAATATTTCATTACGGTCATATAACCATCACTATGGCAGAAAACACTGATAATAAATACTTAAGAAAAATACACAGAGCTGCTAATTCAACGGAAGAACTCTAAAACCTCAGTAATGTGGCATTATGGAGAGACATACTAGAAGTATTCATCAACTCTACAGCTTTATTGACCATAAGCACATCCAGGTCCAGCTAGCCAACAGATGAATTGGGTCGGGTGCAATAAACTCAAGCTCAAACCGTGTTGTATATTAGCTCGGCAGGAATGTGAGAGAAATACTGGCCTAGAGAAACACCCTTGCTTGCTAGTTTTAATTCCAAACAGACCACAACCCCCATCTGTTAAAGTGCTTCTGCGTACTGGATGCATTCGCATTGGCAGTTATAAACTGGACACAGTACTGAATTTTGTGGGTCACAACTTGAGATAGCTTTGAATGGCGAAACTCACACAGCCCCCTGAATAAGTGAAGACTCCAGACACACAAGAACAATAGATGGAACCATCTGAACATCCAGAGTTTCATTAAACAGCCAAAGGCCCAACAGTCTTCCACATCAAACAAGTTCTACACCTACACAGCCTCATTTGTAAGTAACCAGTCAACTAGCTGTTTTAACATTAAAACTGTAGCTGTATAAACAAATGCTTGGGAAATATTTGCTTTGCTGTGTTGGCCTGCTGTTTTCACCGTCTATGAAGCTAGATTACTTTCTCCTGAACACCTCATAACATTTCAAAGCCAGTCACGGCATCTCAGTGAGACTGAATACCAATTATTTTACCCAGCAATAATGGAACTAATAATATTGTTCAACGAATTAAATAATGAAATGTATAACAGTCGAACTGTTTCATTAGTCACGATAAAGCTTCAGCACGCAAAACCAGCGTCATGTATGTAAAAACAAAGAACGTCTTGCAAAGTTTAAACACATCCACACCACCCTGTGTCCACTCTGCCGCCCACACCATGCCGTCCCCTGTGGTTCCACAGCACCACTGCCATAGAAAAGAAAATCCTACACTGAGTAGGTGTCATGCCACTGTGCTCCTGCCACCTCTGGCTAATACAGCAACTCCAAGAGCTGGTTTCAGTCATGTTGCTCCAGCAGCACTGACTCTTACTGAACTGTTTATAATATATATATATTTTTTAATTTAAGGGAGAGGAAAGGAGAAGAAACGACAGTAGAAGCTAATGATGCAGAGCGTGTTAGACAGGCAAGCTGGGTCTCTTAGCAACAGATGATCCTGCGAGCAGACACATACAAGGCAGGAATTAGCCTCTCTTAATAAACTGTTACAGACCCCAACACTTCTTTCAGGGAGAAAAATCTTTTTTTTTTTTCCTAACCAGCGTTGTGGCTGGGTGAAGGGTAGGAGTTTTACCGCATGCCTTTTGGCTGTGTGCATGAAAAAAAGCTCCAGTAAGCTCAAAGTGGAGAGAGATGAGAGGCGAGAGCAGAAGAACATTCAAAGAGCGAACAAGCATAGATGCGTTCAGCTTTGAGCAGGTTTCAGGTACAGAGCAGGAATTTCAAACCAAAAAAATAATCTCCCTCACTACGTCACACTCAGTAAAGATACTCACTATAGATACTAAATAACTGTTGGTAGGCAGTAACATGGGTGCTTGCTCTGTATGAGTGTGTGTGCGCGTGCGTGTCCATGAATATATATATTCACCAGGCTCCAGATCAAGCTGACAGAGGTACTGGGAGGTGCTGAGTGTAACCACCACCACCCGGTGGCACTCTATGTCCTGCCGAGTGGGCATCTGGAAGGTGAAGTACGCTCCAGAGATCAGGCAATACTGCTGCACCACTGGGTGCACCGTCTTCACCCAGCGGTTCCTGAAGTAAACCCTATAAACACACACAAAGAAAAAACACATCAGAGACTACAATCAGCAGAAGCTCATGAATATAGTAAACCATGCTCCTCAATATTAGCTAATCATCATAATTAGCTCATCACCTCTGTTGTTGACAAGCGAATAGTGCTTTTCAGTTTTAGGGTCACTAATGTCATCATATGATATAAAGCTCTAATACTATTTTTTGAACTTCACTGAAGTTATCCAGGACATAAGACCTAACTTTAGGGCTGCGATAAATCTTCAGTAATATTTACTACACTATTAAACTATAATAGAAAACACTGACATTTACCTCGTAAATAAAACCATGCAGTTCTGTGGGGAAATAAACAAGCTAAATGCTAGCAGGATGCAGCTGTCAGTTCCTAACTTCATAACTATCCTATTGCTTTTAACTCCAGTTGCAGGTCAAATATTTTTTCTATTGCTAAAAACAAACATCAAAACAAAATACTGCACTTAGTACAGGGTAGGGCTGGGCGATTTGGCCTAAAATCAAAATTTCGATTAATTGAACATTTTAACTCGATTACAATTAAAGAACGATTATTTTATTTATTTGTTTGCCCTCATAGTTCACTGACAAGTTGCTCAGTTGTCTCAGTGTTTAAGCTCTCCGTGCTCGACATGTTGGCGGAATAACGTAACATAACAGAGCGCGGTCACGTGACTCCACATGTGGTAGTGTGTTTGAAGGGAAAGTAATCTAAATAATCGACCTGGAAAATTTTGACTTATTATAGGTTCTGAATGTCAATTTTGATTACTTTTTGATTAATCGCACAGCCCTAGTACAGGGGTTAAAAAAAGCTAACAAAGTGCCAAAGACAGGTCTGTAGCTAAACACCTTGGCATGCTATTCAGATTTGTTTAGGGTTTTTGTTGGTACCTGAGAGGTCTTGCGTGTGGATTGCCTGCTTCCACGTATGGATGAAGGTAGTCCTTTATGTACAGATCCGCAGCACTGTTCGAATGGGTGCAGATGAGGACTCTGAGGAAACATAATTCATAAAGCATACTTACATAACACTATGAACAATTAACAGTTCACATCTGTACAACTATGACGGCTGCAAGGTGTTTGTGTAAGAAAAAAAAAGTGTCAGATTATGTTCCACCGTCTAAGATTTTATTTCAGTCTCTGTATCACAGAATGCTCCAGGTACTCACCGTGTGTCAGGCTGCTTGAGAATGTGCTTGACAGCCTGGGCCAAAGTGAAGGTTTTGCCTGTGCCGTATGGTCCGATGATGAGAACAGGAGGGAGGTTGATGGAGAGGGGTGTGGTGATGGCCAAAATGGCTTCCTTCTGCTTGGCATTTAAACGAGGGTCAAGCTGCTCGTCCCATTGTCTACAGCAGGGAAGAGAAGGGTTTCAAACTCAGACTACCACACATTTGTGTCTTATAAAGTGAGGTGGACCACTCTGGTCAGGCCCATTTTAAAATGCTAGCACAACAGAAACAGATGAGCTTTTATACAACTATCCATTCATATACAGGTATGTACAATAACATTTAAAGTTTTAAATGACCCTGAATGTTTACGGCCCAAACTACACATCTTTTGCACTGAAGCCAGCATAAACAACAAATAAAGTAAGCATACAGCAAACATGTCAACGTGTGTATTTAAGCATAAAGTGCATGCCAAATGTTTTACACACTTACCTCAAACGTGTAACATATATAGCAAACTTTCTTGCCTATGTAGATTTTGACATTTACTATACTACTTAAAAAAGGAACAGACACAAACACTGCAATGCTAGAAACAGTAGAAGCACCTTCATGATTTGAGGCAAGTGTGTGTGGCAGTTTAGCCTGGTAGTTTTCAGAGTACTAAGCTGGTTATAAGCCTCTGTTACTTGCTAGCTGAAGCCAGGGTTCACAACCTTTGCAACTCCTGGTCCATACAATGGGGCACAAAAACATGCACAGCCCTCAACAAGATCCTTTAAAATGCAAGCAAAAATATACAGAACCTGTCAAATTTAGCTAAAAACTCTTCAGAAGCACTAAATGAAATTTCCTGAAGGGAGTAAACAGAGGTCTGGCTTAATTTGATAAGCTTACATATCTACTCACTATGCTTAGTCTTATTAGCGGCATAAGTGTTTGGCATAAGCTTAATTTGACAGGACCTCTCAGCGTACAGCAGTGGTGGCACATTCGCAGCTCACACACATGCGAAACCTTGTACTGGGTGCTGCAAATTTTGGTTTATGCTTGGTTTTCCTGACCTAAAGCATGTACTGGCCACCCATGCCAAGCCCAATGATCTTTCCTTTTGACAGACTGGTTTTTAAAAGTCCAGTTTTTTATAATAACTGAATCTTTGATCAAAAAGGGAAAAAATGACAGTCACAACTAGTTATTAAGACTTTTGTTTAAAAAGTATGTTATGTTTGCAGTTAAGACACTTTTGCGCCCTACCTGTTAGGGCTCCAGGGGATCGTGGGCGTGAGACTGATGTCGGGAAAGAGGATACCGTTGTCTCGCAGGCGGTCCAAAGCGTAGTGCATCTCACACAGAGGCAGCCTGTTGAGCTGGAACTGCAGCTCCACCTAGCAGAGCAAACAGGAATCTGATGCACACACCCTAGAACACATCTACATCTGCTACAAATCAGCTTAGCCTGCAGTGCCTTTAGCTCTTTAACATCTTTTTTCCTCTAAACAATTCAAGCTATCATCCCTGAATGCAGGCTAATTTCAATAAGTACTCACGGAATGTTCAGTGTGCTTACTTGCATTAGCGAACCTATGAACCTAAACCAGAGGCTCATGCGCAAAATTGCATGCATTAGATTCTACTAATGAGCCTTTTCAAATTATGCCAGACAGCCATGAAGGATTCCACTGGGATTCCACATGACAAAGAGGTTCATTTCTCTAGCCTTAATGCTGCTTAAGTACAGTAGTGGATATGCACGGCTGGAAGCTACTGTAAAAAATATGTCTCCTTTCCTTTTATGAAGGAGAGCACGGGTAATTTAGGCCAAAGCCTGTTCTTTGGAGGCCAGCCTGCTGCTGCTATGGCTTGGGAGACAAAAGGGTCCTGGGAATCAGCCATTACAATTCAATTAGTGCTTCAAGTGATGCTGACTGCTTTTGGGTAGGTGGGAGAGCTTCGCAAAACAACAACAAAACAAAAACAAACAAAAAAAAGGTTTCAGCGTCATGAACATAACCTGCCCTAAGCATGAATCAATGTTTAGCCCGCAGCCCAAATCATCTGAAACATCCTCTCTTCAAACAAGGGTATTATATTTTTTAGTTCTAATAGTTGTTTAGAGTATTTTGGTAAATCTGAAGAAATTAATATAACATCAAGAATGCATTTTATTGATATACCATATCAACATCAAAAGTTTCAAACAATACAAATCAGCCCTTAGTATGTATACGGAATATCAGTTGCAGAAACAGCACCTGTTTAAATTCCCTGTTTTTGCCTCCTCCTCAGCCAACAGCAGTTTAGCCGTGCATATTCACAAGAGTTCTAAATGTTGCAGAATGAAGGCACCATACAGGGCCGCCAATTTAGAACAGCAGGTATTTTATAACTGTTAAAGTTAAATCAGGAACAAAAACAGGTTCAATATGAAGTGAACGTTTAGAAACTGATTGCGTCTAAAATAAAATGCT
The DNA here is from genome assembly GCA_037974425.1 of Phenacogrammus interruptus. Classification (NCBI taxonomy): domain Eukaryota; kingdom Metazoa; phylum Chordata; class Actinopteri; order Characiformes; family Alestidae; genus Phenacogrammus; species Phenacogrammus interruptus. Next base: position 8,703 of record JBBPCW010274347.1, read on the forward strand.
AGATTTTGCTAAATAAATTCACACAAATATGAAAAGTGGGGGGGGAAAGGGGAGGAAAATCCAATAAACAAAGCGAATATGTTCCTGTCCAAATGTTTTAACCAACCAATGAGGGGAAAAAAATCTGCAGAGTGAGACTACATGAAAAATAAATCATTTCAGTACCACTTCACTGTGATTTATAGTTAGGTTGGAAACAGTTCATCAACCATTAACAAATCAGTTCTAAACAGTTAATATACATTGATGCAGGCTTGCCATTTGGCGCAATCTGGTCTTTTAGTGGTAGCAGCATGTTAAAAGATCTGATGAAGTTTACAATTCTGCCTGGGAAAGAGACCAGATAGGCTAAGCAACTAGCAAGACTCAAGATCTCGTAAAATGGTGAGCCTGCATTAATGTATAACAAACGTATGACAACTGTTCCTACTTGCTTAATAGTGATGTATAAACTGTCTACAACCTAATTAAACAACAATTATGAACCTACTAAGGGTATTCTTACTGTAATGTGTCATAATTTGATGTGGAAGCTGTGGACATGCAATCAGTCACTACTGGCTGATTAGCTTGCTCACAAATCTAAGTGACAGGACGATGTTTGATTGGCATCCTAATTGGAGCCCTACCTGTAGTTCCCTGTCGGGCGCCAGGCAGAGCTCATCACAGCACTCCTTGCAGATGCGCAGGAAGATATAGTCCTTGGTCTTTTCCTCTATAAGCGCCTCATAGACTCGCTCCTTGGAGCTGGCGGGATGGCCTTGTCCCATCCGCTCTCGGCTCGCGGGCAGCAGGAGCACCGAGTTCACCTTGGTCATTACCAACCTGCCGGCCAGAGTGTCTTCTGATAGCGTCTCTGTGAGCTTGAAGCGTGCAAAGAGTTGCCCGTTTTGGGCGTACTTGGCACCCCCGGAGATGCCCGTCAACATGAAGCTGGAGACTAGCTGCAGGTTTACTTTGATGTTGAACCTGAAAAGACAAAATGTTTTCAATACCACAGCAGAGATATTGCTGTCCATCATATGGTTAAGCATCTCTGCAAATAAGCCAGTCAAGAGTGGGGGAGGGGTGTAAGGCTGAAAGGCTTTGTTTTTGTGACGGCAGCTCCTGTTTTCTTTATTCGTTGTGGCATTGCTTTCACTGAACGTCAAAATACTTCTGCTCCAAGCAGCCTGGCATGTTCTAAATGCCAAACCTCATCTGTGCTACAGTGATGGCTTAGCAAAGCCTGTAGAATTCCACTCTCAAAGAAGATACAGCACATTTCAGCTCTTACTGACGGACACCTAAAGCAGTATATTTTTGGAGAGCTACAGTGAATCTCCTTCGCCACACATTACTGCTGTTTAACGTCCACATTCAACTATCGATTATCTAATATCCAATCATTAAATGTGGCAAAGATCCCATGTTTTTCGTTCCAATTACATAACATCAGCTGCTATCCCTATACGTGCCCTTGGCAACTGGAAGATCACTAAGGCATCAGTGGCTCTTACACTGTCTCAAGGATCAATTGTGACCTCTAGTGGTTAGGACTGAGAGAAAACAAGCAAAAACATGCATTGCTCAATAACTGTTTTTCCTAAGCACCATTTTTCAAAACATACAAAATATGTAATTATCAGTTATTGTGCCAACAGAAAAATGGTCTTTCCTAAAAAAAAAAAAAAAAACCTTTTCCCCCCTCACACCCCACACACACAGTCAATCAGCCAAGACATGATTAGTGTCCAAATTTTCCTTATTTAGTTCATAATGAAGCTGAGAGACTATGTGGAAGTAAATAATCCCCCCCAAGTCATTTCCATAACTACATTGGCAAAACATCTCACAACTCACTGAAACCTCATCCAACTCTTCATTAAGGTGCTGAAGACTTGTCAGTGTACTGTAGAACACTACAAGCAATAACACTTTACCATTTCAGACAGCACTGGGGCTGGAGGCGACTGACCTTGATCCATATCATTTTAAATATATAATGACAGTAAAACTGGTTCATGAAAATCAATCCATAACACCAATGGATCAGATCCCTGTGGATAACTGCTGGATTCTCTATGAGGAAATAACAGTATCACATTTTCAAACACGGGAGACACAACCAATTCGGCTTTTTAGGGTATTATTTACATTTATGCCATTTTGCAGACACTTTTTTACAAAGTGACTTCCCAAACTACAGGGGACAGTCTCCTTAGAGCAGCTTAGGGTTAAGATTCTTGTTTAGGAACCCAGTGTTGGTTTGCTGAAGATAGGATTCAAACCCATGACACTCCTGGTCTAGAGGCAAGTATCCTACCCGCTATCTACAGTCCCCACCCCAACCATTCCCAGTCAACAATATCTTATTGGAATGAAGCCAAGGTGGCAAAACTCTGTTTTGCCTGGTCTTGCGAAATGTCTGCTTTGTTTACACAGCAAGTCATGCTGCCCCTTAAACCATACTGGCGAGTCTGTGTCACCATACAGAAGAGCTGATGTAGTCTGAGAATACTGAGGATGTATTTAAGGAACATAACTGGATAGTTACGTTTGGTCATAAACTAAAGAAGCAAAATTTGGACACCAAACTCTTGACTGGTAAACTGATCAACTTGGGAGATAAGTGGAAATATGAGAGCTACTGTTTAAACAAACTAATATCACATTGGGGCAGCTGGTAGCCTAGTGGTTAGGGCATTCGCCCTGCGACCAGAAAGTCCGGGTTCGATTCCCAAGATCGCTAGGCACCGCTGAGGT
>JBBPCW010274366.1:0-11446 GCA_037974425.1 Phenacogrammus interruptus
CTTCTCGTCGAGAAGATGGTGTCAATTGCATTCAGAGACCAGTTGATCAAATCCATAATTTTGAATTCCAAAGAGCATGGTAAGAAGAGTCTCAGAGACAGACACTAAACAGGACGAGACAGGAGAGCCAGCAGGAGAGATAAGGGAGGGAGGGAGAGAAGAAAAATGCAACCGCTTTCATCGAGAGCTGAAGAGAGAAACACGTATGAGATTTGTGCACAAGATCAACTCCACGATTAATCAATTGTAGTGATGGGCACATGAAGCTCCGAAGCGCATATCGAGTATAAGGGGGCGTGGCAGACGAAGCCTCGCTTCGAGGCGTGTATTGGCTAAGCAGAAATCCACGTGACCAATGACAAACGAAGCCTCAGTTCGTTACGTCAGCGATTCATCCCAAGTGTTGCTTTCTGTATAAATGGGGGTATAAAGGTATAAATTCTGTATAAAGCGCCGGCGGGATTCACCCCATTTATACAGAAAACGGGGCTTCGTCTGCCATGCCATGTATTTTACCTTGCTACCTCTTGTCTGACCTGTCCTCCCCAAAGTGTGAAGTCTGTTTATGTATGGTCGGAGGGGTCCATTTTCATTACATGAAACTGTGTATGTGACAAATAAAGGCTATCTGTCTAACTGCAAACGAAACTGAAAAGGCAGCAGCAAAACTTAAAAGGCAGCAGTGAAACTGAAAAACTAGCAGCGAAATTGAAAGTCTCATAGGGAAGTTTTGTTTGAACATTCTGGCACAAATCTGATTCCATACTCGCACACTTAGTGCAACACCACAGTGTATGTGTTAAAACAGAAATATATATATCATAGTTAAACATGTTAAAGCAAATGTTTCTTATTTAATTCTCTGTCTCTCTCTCACACAAACATACAGAAGTTAAAGCCTTCAGCAATTCTTTATATGCAGCAACTAATGAAAAAGGAGGGTCATTTTTGTGCTGTTGCATTGTGTTAATGTGTGTATATATAAATAAATATGCATCCTTGAATTTTGTTGTGTCTTGCCTCTCTACAACCTTTAAACTCTTGCTATAAATTAGCGACTGCAAATGCTCATCCCATTTGATTCCATCTTTATTTTCCTTAGTAATGACCTACTTAGTTAAACTTAAGGGGGATAATCAATACAGTATTTTTCAAGAAACTAAGACTTTTAAGTTATGTTTAAAGATTTAAATAGATTTTTTCATTTCTATTTTAAGTGTAAATTCATTTGTTTTCATTTTAAAATTGTGACTCAAAGCAGGTATTGCACACTAACATCTGATGCATTTTATGTAAAACATTGAAAGATAAGGTCCTTAGATGTACAAACATTACAACAAACATTACAAATAAACCACATGGTCCTGGAACTGTAGTCTCCGCTACATTCGGTAGGTGGCGCTGTTACGAAAAACCAAGGGTCCTAGAAATGCGGTCCTGAAACTGCAGCCTCTTCAATCCAATACCAAGTAAATATGGAGCCAGTATCCGATATCGATACTTTTTTTTTTAACTTTTTAATAATTAATTTGTTTCAATTCTAGTAAATTTGTTCATTTAAACAACACCTTTCAATGGGATAAATGTATTGTATCTAGGTCGTAGCATAACTTATAATTTTTAAGAAACAAATGACCAGCTGTACTTTGAAAATTAATATTAATTAATGCCGAAGATGAGTAAAATATTACTTTCACCACAATTATCTACCTGGATATTATCTGCCACATTGAAAGGCTTCTGCCAGTGACCTTTTCTGAAGCTCAGTGTTTTCTTTTTATGACTTTTCATATGTTTATATGAATTTGTTGTTTACAGTGTGTTTAACAGCCTTTTTACAAATGAGATAGCTGGCTGTGGTTTCATTTTCGGGCTGAAAATATAGATACGCGGCGTTCCTTTTCCTCTCTACCTTTCCTCTGCTCCGTTTCTCTCTCTCTCTCTCTCTCTCTCTCTCTCTCTCTCTCTCTCTGTTCTCTGCTCCGTCTCTCTCTCCGTCTCTCTTTCTCTCTGTGCGTCACGTGACAGTACAACTTCAAAACACAGGAGGGAGGAGGAAGAGCAGGTTGTGCTCCGTGCTGACTGGAGAGGCATTTGAAAGTACTGGCACTAAAGTATCGATCTTAAGACACTGGTATCGATCAATATCAATACCTACTTTGATATCGATAGTATCGATATTTGGATCGATCTGCCCACCACTACTGCAGAGACTAGTACTTGGAGTTCATTGCGCCACCTGCAGGACAGGTGGGATATCACACTATCCCAATGTGTTTTGATGGAATTGTCTTGGACAGTGCTGGTACTTTCCATTCAGGGAGTAATAGGAGACTTTCCAGCGTGGCTTGTTCACTTTTACATCTTCCATACGTTTTCATATCTGCAGAACGATATGAATAAGCAATGTAAATGACTTTCTGAATGTGAGGATTAAGTGAAGAAGCTTCAACACCACCTCTTGGTGGACTGAGAGTGAACTCCTGTGGGTGAAGATGGCGCAGGCTCTATCAGAAGAGGAGTTTCACCGTATGCAGGTTAGTTAACACCACTCTTTATCTCTTTAGTCCCTCATTTTGGAGTTGGGGATTCTATATGTCACGCTGTGCATCTGTTTAAGAATTATTTTGAGTGTATCTTAAAGAATAGTGATGTTCTCAGGGCCTGGTCCTTTCTCACTGCTGCTGCTCTAGTGGCAGGGAGGCTAAAGCTAGTACAGGTTAGCTAACAAGCGAACCTGAAAACTGAAATGTGGACAGTTTTTTCTGGTGGCATAACACACGTATTAAACACGTTTCTTAAGTCGCAGTTGTGTCTATTTGCATGATAAACCTGTCTGACCCTGATATCAGGGTTTGAAGTTACGCTATGGAGCTAATAATGACTTAGCCTTCGTTAGCCGGTTAGCTTCCTTAGCTGCAAGGCACATCTGTTTACGTTAGCTTTCCAAGCCAGAAGCACCATTAAATGGTTAAAGGATCACTGTGTGTGATTGAAATACTGTTTTATTGGCAAACTGCAATAAGACAGCTTTGCAGTACCGCTGTCAGACCACTGGCTCGATATGTAGCATCGGGTTGTGTTGACACAAATGTGGAACTGTAGCTTCCTAACCCAATATCCAGTTACATGTGAGATGCCAGGCTAATTATGTCAGGATTTCCATCATTCTACTTAATCCAGTGTAGCTTTTATAAACTAGCCAGTTGATGTCACCGATGATGGATTTATTAGACATGAAATGTGATAAAACTTAACAGTTCATCTCTTGACGTACACTGGATCATTGTAGATTTTGATTGATCTGTGATTTGCAGTAGAGAATCCACACTGAAGCTCCATGATAAACCGTTGCCTTCAAAAGTGTTTGATCACTTAAACAATTTACTGTTATCTTTATTATTATTATTTTTATTTTAAAAGTTTATTATTTAAATATTTCAAAAATTTTCAAAGTTAATTCATGGAATGTTTCAGAAAATCCAGGGCCCACCAATGCCCAGTTTAGGCTCTTGCAGGTAATGGTAAGTGTAAACTGGCCCAGTTAAAGCAGTCAATTTTAAGATTTGTCATGACATCTGGGGCAGCTGGTGGCCTAGTGATTAAGGAGTTGACCCTGCGATCAGAAGGCTGTGGGTTTGAATCCCAGGACTGCTGGTGTCACCACTGGGATACTCTTGAGTTAGGTACCATCACCCACACACTGCTCCCTGGGCAGTCTGTTCCTGGCTGCCTGCCTGCTGCTTCACTTGGTGAATGGGTTAAATGCTGGGAATAATTTGTGCTGTTTTACACTGTGCTATGCAGTGGTGCGTTCACATATGACAACTGGACACATGACACTTACATCCAAACTACCATACCGAATGTTTCTACGGTGTTTGTATTTTGGCTGAAACTGGGTTTATTCGGGTTAAGTGGTTTTGGCACTAGGATTCAGACCAAGTTGTCTCCATTGTTCTGTAGTGGTATGTTGGCCAGAAATCCTAACGGTTTAAAAAACATCCATGCTGTGGACCCAGAAGAAAACAATTTTTGAATGGTCTGTTTATGAGAGAGTGCACTTGATTCGTCAGTTTGCTTCCTAATCTGACTAATTTGTGGAACAAACAGAAGAAGTACTTATATACAGGATAAATATAAGTACTTTTTTGAGAACATTATACAAGGAAAAGATTCAGAGCATTCCATTGTGTTAACTGAATGGGATCAAATTGCAGTGTGTTTTGTGATGTTTTTGTCACAACAGGCTCAGCTGCTAGAGCTGCGAACCCAAAACTACCAGCTGTCTGACGACCTGCGGAAGAACACGGCAGGTAAGCAGCGGCCGCACACTGCATTCAGTACACATGCAGCTGACTCCTGCATGTGAGAGGTGTCGTTCACAGCAAGGATGTCGCATATCACCACATGAGAAAGGGTTTAATTGAAAAATTAATTTACAGGACTGTTCAGTACTTGTTACAAAGCTACTGCAATTACTCTGTATTTGAATTTAAATGGAAACCTCAGTTCCACATGAGTTTATCAACACAGTTTTGCCTTTCATTTGATCATTAATGTGTTGATATTACAGATTTTAGTAGGGATTTACTTGTAGGGATTGTTGACCTGATAATCGGAGCTGGTATAATTTTGAAATTTGCTGATAAAATGAAGTAATTTAACTGAAGGCAACTGTGCGGCAAAGGGACACAGAGGAGTGCGTTCGCAAAGTGGATCTCTCTGTTTAGAAGGTAGGGCAGCAGACATTGCTGAAGTTGCAAAAACCCCAGGTTCTAAAGCAGACAGAGAGATTTAACATTACACTGGAAGTTAATGTTCACTCAAACATTGTGACTAAGTCAGATTTTTGCTTCCTCAAAATTTCAATGATACAGAAGTCAATTTAAAACATAAGTCTCTAAAAGAACAGCTGTGCTGGTTGACTGAGTGCTTTAGGCTTTTTGGTATTGTGTTTCATAAATTTGTCTTTCACCTTATATGGTGCAGGAATGTGCAGCATTTAAGGTGCTGAAGCTAAATTAAGAGGCCAAATTTAGCTTGATGAATTTTATTATGAGGGAATAACTTTGTTAGGCAAGCACAATTTTAGGTTATTTCAGTGTTTTATATTTGACTAGTATAGATTGGTGTTTTTATTTCGGTTGAAGTCATATTTAGTCCCCACCTGAATGTGGTTATTTGTCACTATTTAAACGTTGTTTGCCATGTTACTATTAGACAAGGCACGATACCACTTATTTATGTCTGAAATGGATATTCTAAATTTGCATATCCGCTGATACGAGGTTTTGGTTTTTTTTTTAAACAGAAAACAAAATAAATGTTTTCAAAAAATGTCTGGGTACATTTTGTATATCTTCACACAAATACAAAAATCATAACTGTAATGGGACACCTGGGTGAGGTGATATTTTTTCCTAACATCCTTGGGGTAAATATCATTTTCTCTTAGTTTTATGAACACATGGTCTATTTAAAGCAGTAATGTATAAACCTTTTATTTCTGAAAATGGCTGGAAAAGGTTTTGTAGAATTAAGCTGGAGTCTAAAGCAGCGGTCCCCAGCCTTTTTTGCGCCTTGGACCGGTATCATGTAAAACAATATTATCTCGGGCCGGTATAGATACAACTAAAAACCAAGTGCGTAAAAATACAACTCACCATTGCGCTCGTTTCTCTCCTACGAGCCGGTAACCAAGACAAGTGTTTTTTTCAAAATAAAAAACAGACTCTGATAATCAGTAAAATATGTTTAATTCTGTCTTTCTGTGTAGCCTGGTTTCTGTGGTTGGGGACCTCTGTTCTAAAGTATGAAAACAGACAAACCAAGTACTGAATTTAGAAAAAATACTAACATAACAAACAAGCTCAACTATTTATATTACTCAGACCAGCCCTACCAGTTTCCCATTTACACTAAAAACAATGCCATTGGTTAATGTTGCACTTAACTATAACAAGATAATAAAGAAATAATGGAGTCTAGTAGCTGTACCTTTGAGTAACATGACTGTCGGTGCATCTGGAACTTAGTTTAGGTACTATAGTATTACTCACCCATGTGTCTAGCCCAAATGGGATAGCAAACTTCAGCAAGTTCATATGTTGATCCATAAGTTGGCCAGCTCTAAAACATAAACTAAAACATTGTTTGTTGTGTGTTATTTACCAGGACCAGTCATTCTCACGTCCTCAACCGCAAATGACTAGTAATGGTACTGTGTGTACTGAAGCTGTCACGTTTCAAGCATAAACATATACTTAAAGGCATTTAAACTATGTAGGGTGTTTGTGTTATTCTATATTTTGACACCAAGGTTTTGATTTTTACCACAAATATTTATCACTTCCAAATATGTGCAATTAGTTCCTTGATTACAGTAATCAGTATCAGCCCTGACAAAAACCATTGGTTGACCCCTGAGTTTTAATCATGTGAAGATGTCAATTCAGTTGTTTACTTTGGTTGGTAGGGGAAAATGCTGCTATCCAAATCAGTAGTTCTCCCTTACTTGCATGAAGTGTAGTGTCACAATCGTAATTTCAGTTCAAGTTATTTCTAAACAGAGGGGGAACGTTTGTGCTTCAACGCTCCTTAACCCGTAGAGCAGCATTAAAGCATGATGTGCAGTTTGATTTGACAAACATGGTGCACAGTCTCACCGTCTTAATCATAGTTTACCGTCTCCTAAACAGCAAGCTGTGATATTGTTCTGAAGTGTTTACCTTGACAACATCAGAGCAGTGCTGAGCAGCGCCAGGAGTTCTTATGACCGAAGTCAGAGAAAAAGACCATGTCTGAAACTCCACCCCTCTAGCTAATGTCTAACCAGCTCGTTGCTCGAAGTGATACTTGATACCTGATACTCGGTGACTTGCTGAGTTTACCTGCTTTTTTTCTACATCAAACAAGAGTGAGATTTTTTTGGTCCTCAGTATCATTAATTTAATCTTAGTGTTTGTGGGTAAAATCCTGACAAATCAAAGAATCATTTGAACGCTTTTTTTTTGTGCAAGTGGTTCTTCTGATTTCGGTGCTGCATCCACTAGGTTATAATGGTCAATTAATATATACTGTCAAGTACTTTTCGACTTAATTTTATCCAATTATTACCATTACTGTTGGTAATACAACTTTTATCATTTCAATGGTGTGTAATCTCTGATGGAAAACTTGTAGTTCTTTCAAAAGCTGTGTAAACTGTATACTTTATAGAACCCCCTTTTTTTTTAAGTGGGTATAATTCATTTTTTTGATGCCTTCTGGTGGCAAATATTTTTAGAAGTGCCTTGGAGGGCAAAGAAAACAAATGAATCCCTGACAAATTCAAGTGTTACCTCTTACCAAAAGCCCAGATAACCAAACTCCAGTAAACTGTCTTAAATTAGATATACTGTATTACGTGGACAGCCAGCAACAAGATAGATGAATGCTATTGGATGAAACTTTAAGAAACAAGAAAAACCAAACAGAAAACCAGAAGGATCTTTGAGAATCGCTGTTCATATGGTCCCCAGAACTTGGTAGTATAGCAGAGGAGAATGGTTAATTGTTTCATATTAAAATTGTAATTTGGAAAAAGTACACATTTTTCAAGTCACAGGAGCTACAATTTCAGTTGTATTCTATAGCAATCATGGTTGTCTGAAGTTTGAACTGGGAAATGTATTAATAAACTCCTAACTCATGCATGCGTGTGACGAGTCATTTCTTGACGTCATTTAGCTATAGAGTTCAATCTGTATGCCTGAATAGTGTTTTCCATGTGTCTTTCTGTAAGTTCCTAACTGTGTTCTACTTTCACACTTTTTTTTTTTTTTTTTCGCACACAGAACTCAACAATGTTCGTCAGAAGACCTTGACCTTGGAGAAAGATTACGTCAAAGCACAGAAGGTAGAGCCATGCTGTCCTTTTAAAATGACATTTGCACTTTTATGGGGCAGCTGGTAGGCTAGTGGTTAGGGCATCCGCCCTGCGATCAGAATGTCTGGGTTCGATTCCCAAGACTGCTAGGCACCGCTGAGGTACTCTGAGAAAGGTACCGTCCCCACGCACTGCTCCACCGTGTTCCTGGCTGCCCCCTGCTTCACTTGGTGAATGGGTTAAATGGAGGTTGAATTTCGTGCTGTTCACACTGTGTGCTGTGTTCACGTATGACAGAATGGTCACTTTCACTTCATACTGATCATACATTGTAAGTAACCCTAGGCAGAGCACATTTGATAGGGCCTACTTGTGGGTTTGATGGTTTCAGCACTTTGTAATGAGAAGGACAGTGCTGGAAAAAGATAGTGTGTATTTATGATTTTATTAACTCTCAAACTTTTGTCACTAAACCCATAGTCTGGCAGTATTATGACATTGTAAAACCAAAAGAAACTGTTATCTTTCGTTACCAAGGTTTTATGATCACTCTAATGTTGATGGACAGGTAATTCTACCAAATGTATAGATGCCCTTCCATTCAGCATCTAAAGGTGGCTGATAAAGTAAGCAAATCTTTCTGAAGACTGTAAAAGCTTCTTCTTCTAGACCAAGTAACTGCTCCAAATAGCAGGAGGAAGCCATTTGCTGATGAAATCAGCTATAATGCAATCTAGCTTTTCCCAGAACTCACCCTGGCTGTTTTTCCATCACAGTCAAGATTGATCTGATTTACGCTATCATGTTTTCTTTTTACCTCTGCAGGCCCTTAATAAAAGCAAGAAAGCTCAGGTAAGTTTGCCTTCATTCTGTTTTAAAGAATAAGGAGTTTGATGGGTAATTTTGCAAGGGGTCACCTGTCCTCCAAACCGCCTGTATGTACTGCGCACCCCCTGACCAAGGCTACTACTCACAAAAACTCAAAACAGAAGCTGCTGCTACTTATTGCAGATTCTAACTTACCCTCCTAATGCAAACTCTATACTTCCCTGGTGATTGTCTATATACTTCTGCTTCTTATGTATTCTTCGTCATTTCTGTAGTAATGTTTTTATTCTCTCTCGCTTTCTGGTGATGTGGGTAGGTTCCCCTTTTGAGTCTTGGTTCCTCCCATGGTTTCTTCCTCCAGCTCCAGCTAGCCTCTGTCACCATTGGTTTGTTCACTAGAGGCTCAGACCCAGATTCTGTAAAGCTGTACACATACTTGTAATGTCTAGTGTTATCACGTGATTAAAGAACAAGGCATTAAAATGTCAAAGATTCATTTGAAGTTTGCATAAAGATAATGCATATTTTTAATTCTCCCAGTGCTCATTTCTCACAGTAGGAAACAGCACATACTTGTATGCATTTCGTAGCTTTTTTTTTTTTTCATGCTTTTTAAATGCTTATTTCTATATCTTTTTTTTTTTTTTTACTGTTATGGAATCTATGATTCTGAAAGGATGTTTGGTGACACCCTTTAAAAAATCTTTTAATACACTGTGGTTTGTCAAAATCAGTGATGGATCACAACTTCTTTTAAGAGGAATTTGAAAAATGTAAAAAAAAAAAAGTACAATCAATACAAAAGTATGGATAATATACCTGGTTTGGTATATGACATGTTCTGTTTTAGAGAATCAGATTTAAAGTTGTTCACAGTAGCGGTGGCCAGACACCTGAGTCTGTTGCCTTTAAAATCCTTCGTACTGAAATAATCTAATGTTAATTGTTGGGAGCAGGAGGTTAATGCCTATTTGAATGAGTGGGTTCTATTTGTGTTCTTTATTTGTGGTTCTATTAATGCCAGGTTAGTGCCAAAAGAAGATACAAAAGTGGCACTGAAATAATTGCAGACTAGAGTGTTATGTTTTATTGTTGTTACAAATCATGTCCTTCCACAAAGGGTACACAGACTGATTAGATTTTCTGTATGTATAAAAAGGAATCCCACACTTGATGTAAATATTCATATTGGCATATTCCTTCAAGTAGATTTTTCAGTTTATGCCAAACATGTTCTTTTTCTCATCTGTATATGTTTTGGATTTGTTGCTCCAGGAGGTGGATGCATTGCTGACTGAAAATGAGATGCTCCAGGGGAAACTGCACAGCCAGGAAGATGATTTCAGACTACAGAACAGCACCCTCATGCAAGAGCTGTCCAAGGTGCTGAACACACACACACACACACACACACACACACACACACACACACACACACACAAGCAGAACACCAGTGTCTGCTTAAGTAGACACTGATATAATACACCCAGTCTCAATTATTTATTTAATATTAAGTTACCAATCAATATATTTTGCTTTATGCTAGGGCGTTTGTGCACTGTTCCATTCTTTGTTTCAAGTACAGTCGCTTCATTAAAAAGATAATTTCAAGAAATGATAGATACACAAACATTCAGGTTTGGTATGTTTTTTCAATTCTGAGTTAAAGATTCTATTCATTCATTTATTTTCAGTATATGCAAAAATACCTAATGCATAGGAAAAAACTGTTTAATTCCAAAGACAAAACTACCTTTATTGTGCAAAATTATTTTATTAAACTATATAAAAAAAAAACTATCACAAAAATACTTAATGTGTTTAAAGCATGACTAAGGGGGGGGTCACTTAAAGCATGCTTACGTTGTTTTTCCGTTTCCATTGACTAAAATGCAGGGATTTCGAATTTCAATACACTGTTTTTCCTTTTGTGTGGGACTGGCGCATATATAAATTGATACGAAGACATGGTTTCAAAGGGCAAAATAAACATACATAGTGCAGCATATGTAAGAAAGTGTGTCCTGGGTCACGGTGGAACAAACTATTCAGAGAAGTTTTTATTGGACTATGTGGGGGAAGAGCTACGCTTTGAGTAGTTAGTAGCTTCATTATTGGTTGGTGTTCTGTGTCTAGTTATGTTCGCAGATTGAACACTTGGAGTCTGAGAATCAGGGGCTGAGAGAAGGGAAAGGCCTTTTAGCTCCAGCCCCTAGCCCAGTCTCTGGGCCAACAGATGGAGAGCTGCGCCTCCAGGCTGAGAATGCTGCCCTGCAAAAGAAGTTGGCAGGTAAGAGAGCAGATGTGAAAAAAAAAAGTAGTTCACAGCCTTTATGTCACTGGCTGCAGGTCGGAAACCTCTTGTAAGATTTCCTGACTAGATTAAGAATGACTCTTATTCTAGTCAGGTTATAAAGGTTGTCCCAAACAGTATTTTATTTTAAAAAAACCCAATATACTTTTAAAACACCGAACTACCTTTTGCTGCAGTAACAGCTTTAGTTTGGTTGAGTTTAATTTCTAGCTTTTTCAGTCGTTCTTCCTTTCAGTTTTGCTTCAGGTTGTTCAGGTTCATTGGCTCATTCATTTGGATTGTAGTAACTGTACCACAGATTCTTGATTGGACTGAGGTCTGAACTTTACTTGGCCACTGTAGAACATTAACTATTTTTCTTTCAGTGTCTGTGCACCAAAACTCTGGAACTCTCTACCACACCCACTCCGTTCTGTTGGCAATATCAATTAATT
>JBBPCW010274384.1:0-11445 GCA_037974425.1 Phenacogrammus interruptus
CAAGACCCTTAACCCTAAGTTGCTCCAGGGAGACTGTCCCCTGTAGGTAGGGAATGGAAGTCGCTTTGGATAAAAGCATCTGATAAATGTAAATAAATTACAACAGGTCAAAATCATCAGAAATATGTTTATGTGGGTTTGTAGTGTTTTCATGGTGAAATCTGTGTTTAGTTTTTCCTGCACGAATAGTTTTGTGATGAAGCTAGTTATATATTTTATGATAGTTGGTATAATTTGTTTATAATAATCATATGCTGAGTGTTTGTGAAGAAACAGTGGTAGCTGACTGACACTGATCATTATATCTATGTCACAGTGTCTGACTTCACACTGAAAATATTGAAACAGTTACTTGATTGGTGCCTGCGGTTTAATAAAAACCACAAGTCTATTGCAAATCTAATATTACTCATAAATCAAAAAGTAGTTGTGACTGAACAAACTGAAACATGATCTGAAATCTGCTGTATGAAAAACTGAATTAGAAAAGTGTGTTGTGGTTTCTGATGATAAAGCTTTTGTTTCTTCAGCTCACCGGTCATATACAGGCTCCAGCAGATCGGATAAGTTTGAGCATGTGTGCGATCCTTCTGTGTTTCACAGAATTTACATTCAGACTGTTTTAAATTCTCAATTTGACTCAGAACTGCATCTTGGTGAAATCAAAGAATGAATTTGCTCTTTATTTTCTTGTTACGAAATATACAATATCATTCTAGAAATGACCGGGAGTGGTGGTGGCCTAGTGGTAGGATACTTGTCTCTGGACCTAGAGGTCATGGGTTCGAATCCTACCTTCAGCACCACCACTGGGACCCAGAGCAAGACCCTTAACCCCAAGTTGCTCCAGGGTGAGACTGCCCACCTGTAGTTAATAGAATTAAAGTCGCTTTGGATAAAAGCATCTGATAAAATGCCGTCAGTGTCATCCTGCCCTCTAATTGTTTTTGTCGTTGCCAATATATAGCAGAAGCAAGTATTTTCTGAATCAATCATCTAATGTTTATTTGATGTAGCTGAAATATTACTGGCATCCTGGTATGTAGCACAAAAGATACACCCTTTACATGACAAAAAAGCAAGCCTTTCCAAATATTTTGAGCGCTTCCAACAATGCCCCCATTGACAACGTGAGGTCCGTTAAGAAATGTGTTGCTAAGTTTGGTCTTGACATTGCCCTGACCCCAGCAGTCCATCGACCACCTTTGGGACGAACTAGAATGCTGACTGGATTTCAGACCTCATTGCTCAACATCAGTACCCAGCCTCATTAATGCTCCTGTGACTAAATGAAAACAAATCCCTGCAGCCAAAGGTTTCAGCAATAGACAAAAAATCTACATAAATCTGTTGAGTGAACAGTTCAGAATAACCATTTAAATGTAATCCTAAATCTAACCTGGCTACAATGATTTTGTTACTGTAATTGACTCTATCTAGGCTAATTAAATGCTGTATATATGTAATATTTATATTCATCTTTTGACAAAAGAGAAAAGTCACTGGGGAAAAATAATAAACATGAGCTCCAGAGAAACTATAAAGTGCAAGGATAATCACAGGCCACACTGTCTGTTTCTTTTCTTTCTTTGTATGGTTGCTTGACAAGTACCTGCTCAGTAGTAGCTGAAGTGACAGAATGAGTTCACAGTTTGTCTGTGGAGAAAACTACATCCTCTTTTCCAGAGACAGAGACACGCATATAGAGAGAGATTGGGATCTGGAGGGGGATACTCAGCCGCAGACAAACAAAGACTGACACACACACACACATACGCACAAAGGCCAATAAGAGGACACATTTTTCTGCTTTCCTCTAGTTCATGTCTTTCATAATAGTGATAAGTAGAGAAAAGGTCTGTCTATGCTTTAAAAACTACCTCTGTAACGTCTGGAGATCAAAGCTAAGTATTACTTTATCTCCATAGCATCATCCATTCCTCATGATTGCTAAAGCATCAACACGGAAGGTTGGGTTCAGAGAGAATAGCATTACATTTCATTTACAGTCTAGCACTTAAAACATGCTCCTATTAATCACAATTAACTCACACATATGTGTATACACAAGGTCACCAGAGAGAAACAGAGTTATTATTACATTTACTGGAGTTGTATTTTTTGTGGTTAGGCTTAAAGGGAAATTCCACCATTTTTAGTTCCGTATAATTTAATCATTGAGATGTAAACAAAGCCATTCAGTGTGGTTGGATTTGAAATGATGCATTGATTTCTTCACAGCACAAATACGCTCTTTATGCCTGCAACACAAATATGCATCTCATGTACTTTATTGAAGCTAGATGGGTCTACCTAGTTTTATATGTAATGTAGATAAGAGTAATATAGTTGTAAATATAGTTGTAAATCAGGAAAAATAAGTTTGCTTTTGGGGACTATTTGCCTTACAGCATGCTGGAGGTACCCCTCTGCCATGAACTGATTTTACAAATAGGCCAACATAAGGCAAAATTAGGCAGGGTAATCATAACCATCTCTTGTCATGTGAGGCATCAGACATCTGTGAAAAATTCTCACTCGGATGCATTTCACATCAAACCACTCTGAAAGGCGTTTTCAAATCTTAAGCATTGGAGTAAGAGGATTTCTGTTTCTAAACAAGTAGACTGGCCCTTTAAGGTTATGTGAGGTCTTCTGTACTGCAGCCAAAGAAAATTCCCTCACCAAACTCTTCTCAGCTTCTGATTCAGCTCCTATACGCTCCAAGGGGGCTTACCTTGTAGGATTGAATATTTTCACATCTTCCTCCAATTCTCCTGCTCTCTGCTGAACACCAAGTGGATGCTTAGACCGCTTGCAATTATTATGACCTTAGAAGACACCAGCACTGTTTTTGAGAAAAGAACATGACAGTCTAATCAGTCCTGCTATGGACCTCAAATAAAAAATGCTTCATGTAAATATTAATGCTGGGCAATGATTGATGTTTTAATACGAATAATCGTAGGGCTATACACTATTAAATCATTTATTTAAAAGTAGTGTATTGCACACTTTTATTTAAAGTACGGCTACATGAACAAAACTGCAATAAAATTTGGGTTGCAAACACTTTAAACAAATAAGGTGGTCAGGCGTCCCATTACATTTGTCCATATAATAAAGTAATGGACTAATAATATGGACAAAAGTAATGATGACATATTATGCAGACAAATGTGATGGGATGCCTGACCCCCACAAATACCAGCCGAGACCTAGAGTATTGTTTGCTGCTAGCACCCCGGCACAAAAATGCAACAAACTTTCAATTTTAAATCACTACAAAGTATAAAAAGTATTGTATTGTGCATATCTTACAAACACGTAATAGTAATGTTTATTTCAACAGTACATAATTAACAATATTTCTAAATCCCAAGAAAACATATCTAACCTGTTCCTCACCTCCTGGTCTTCTTGGTGAAGATGTTCATCACTCTGTCATACCAGCAGGGATTTTTGTCCAAGGATTTCACCGGTGTCCAGCTTGGCTCTCTGGTGGTGGGGATCGCTAGCAAGCGGTCAAGCTAACAAGCCAATGCCCTTCCCTCTGTGCACTCGTAGACAAAAAATAAAAATTAATTTTATTAACAAATACTAGTAAATAATATGTTACGCATTTTGTTAGGTATGAAGCTTCAGTCTCACACTCAAGTACTCAGTACATAAAATAGATGAAAATGAAAACAAAGGCAGTGATTGGCCACAGTGGTCTGTCAGTCATTTTGAAGTGGAGAACTGCCCTATCACAGTTGGCAGTCACTTAAGTAATAACAATTAACAATTGTTTCAAGGTTGGGACTTATTTCCCACTAGAGTCCATTCAAACCTCGAAAATACACGAGCCGCCGTGTTTGAGGAGATTTACATTGAAACGCTAGTGAACATGTTTCACTGCAATTCTCTGTTTCACCGCGGATGGGGTGGCGCTGTTTCGCGTTTTTGACCAGAGTTGTATACAACTGAAATTGATCAACCTTATTTTTATGAGCATTTTTTTGTTTCACACCAATCAATAAAAAAGATATAGTTTTTCTGTGTTATTTTTCTTGGTGAAACATTGTTTTACATTTAGTCTTATAGAATCCGCCACTGAAATACACACTTATATACAACAAAAAATCTGACTGCCCAAGTTCACTATACATTAGACAGATCACATATCATACATCACAGACCACTTTAAAAATGTTTACTTTTCCGCAGCTGGGCTTGCTTGCTAATTTTAACAGCAGCATGCCATTATGACCAAACAACATCACTTGTTGCGATGAAAAATTTCATTTGAATGAACTTACCCAGTAAGATTATATCGTTTTCTTGGTCAAATAACAGGAAACAGAAAATGCTGGAGTAAAATAGGCGATTAGTTTCTGAAGCTAAGCTAGCAGTGTGCTAACTTTAGATGTTGTTGTACATGAGACCAACCACAATACCCACATTTGGGAAATTGACACATACATGTAATATTGAGAAATACTGAGAATGTCCTTTAACTCACACCACGTTAATGTGACAGTTTTAGAATCAAGCAGCCATAGCTGAACAGATGAGGAACAAGACACCTCAATGGAACAGCATTAACGTTTAAGGGGGAAAATCCCAATATTTTGTAGCCACCATTATTTTTTATATTCTCTTTTTCCATCTTTTCATCTTGTTTTTGGTCCATACGCTGATATTTTTGTGTCATATTTGCTTAAGAAAACACTGAAAAGTAAATCAGGTAACAGTAGGATATGGTTGCCAAGCAACATAATGGTTACGTTTTCTTCCATTAGCAGCAGAAAGAGTTCTTAGTACAGAGGGCTTACTTGTACTTGGCCCATTAAAACAGAGTTACGTACCTCATTCAAATCTATTTCATAACTGGAACTGTCCTCTTGGTACAAAAAACAAGGCTGCTGTCAAGTAGCACACTTTCATTCTGTACATACTACACTACTGTATGTACCTCTGATAGTGGTGTCCTATTTTTGCCTTTTAATTAATGTGGCCGTATGCCGTTTTAGATGCTCCCTTATTCTCTTACTCTTCAGCATGTATGAATAAACCTCTTCTTATAAAGTAAAATTCACTGTTTTTTTTCCTCCTGAAGACCCATCTTTTCAGAGAGCATCTCCTCTCCTGATGCACTTTCTATATTCTTGCACTACTCCCTAAAAGATTTTAGCAACCAGAACTCTACTCTGGTTCTCACACTGTACTGAAACTTCAGAGTTTCCTCAAATTGCAATAAAAAACAAAATATGGATAAAAGCATCTGCCAAATTAATGTAATGTAATGTAATGTAATTTAATGTAACGTCTTTTCTCATCATTCGAGTATTTGCTACATACATGCCACAGCCACTTTATTACAAACCTTTCCCATGTAGGCCAACAATAATACTCCTAGTAGTGCTACACACTACCACACACTACCATGACCTTTCCATCTGGTGTTGCCATGGTCAAAAAGCTGAAAGGACCAGTGATCAGCAGGGAAGACCACGGATAACTAAGTACACATGACAAGAGATGGACTGCAGTCAGCGCTCACACACTTATGGTGCGCCTATAATGTAGTTGGCTCCCATTAAGTGACCAATGAGTGTAAATACAAGGTAGGAGTGTGTGATTCACACAAATCATTCCAGCAAAATCCACTGAACAGATGGTGATATCGCCCCACTTATACAGAACTGCTCATAGACCACAATCAGAGCTGGAGTCTATGGCTTTTAAAACTCAACAGGAACTCCAAAGTGCACATTAGCTTCCCCTAAAAGCAAACATCTTCAACTGGAAGGAAGTAGCTGGCAATGTTTGGCACGTCTCAACAAGGCAAAGTTAATCATTGACTTTGAGGTCAGGAGAGAGGCGATTAGGGACTGCACGAAGCCGCAGCTCTATTTTTACCTGCTCCAGTGATCTCACTCAGGAATTCTGTTTGCTTTCTTTTTTTAATTAACCTTTCACAGAAGAGCAACCTTCACCGTAAATTTCAGATTAATTAAGACTCCTGACGAATTCTGTCCCGTGTGTGGACTCGGATAAAAGAGGTAAGTTGCGATAGTCTTGTATCATTATCGAAACGGTCCGTCCTATTTACCGCACACTTCAAATTCATTACTGGCCTAAATGCATAATCAAAAGCCAGACAAATGAACTGAGTGATGGGGAGGAAAGATGTGACGGGATGTGCAGAGATGTGCAGAGAGGGAAAGAAAAAAAACATATGAAATGCATTAATAGTTTATTGTATAGTTATAGTTATAGTTTATAATCGTATATATTATATAATATAATGTATAATTTGTTTATTTGTTGATGTACCATACCTGAGGGTTAGTGTCCTCCTTCAAGCATATTGAGACGTATAGTGATGTGGCGGTAGCGGCATGCTTGCCTTCACCCTGATACATAATGAGTGATTCATAATTACTGAGTGGAACTGGACAAGAATAAATGGGGAGAAACTTGAAAAAACATGAAAAAACATATATAAAAACAATGTTAATCAATTTTTTCACATTAAATATAACAATAAATAAAAAATTGCACACTAATTCTGTGATCGTCCTGTCCTGCATGCATGCACCATATTTCAGATATACCTTGATAGCACTGTGAGGGTCATGCCAAAATGTATTCACCAACTTCACTGTGACTTTTGAGTAATGGTTTTAGATCACTGTCCTGTTTTAGAAGCCAGCTTCTTTTCAGCTTCAGTTTCTTGACTGACAGTCACATTTGCTTTCAGACTCTCTTGATATTTAGTGGAATCTATTCTTTTATGGAGCTGTGCAATGTTTCCTGCTTTTCTGGCTGCTACACAAAGTGTAATGGATCTACACCCATGCAAAGTATTCTTTTCATCCAGTGCTGCTTTTTTTCCCTCCACGCATACCTTTGGTGATTGTAGCCAAAGCGTTCTATTTTTACTTCATCTACAGAACACATTATTTTGCAAAATGCCTTATCTAGCTGTTATTTTGCATACTTCAGACACTGACTGTTGTGATGAGACTGCAATGCTATGTTCATGCTGGTCATGTTTATGTAACAGCTCTGCACAAAAAAATTTCATGTGGCCAGGGGTGCTTACACCTTTGCATATATAGTGCATGTAAAAGAAGCAAATACACCTTGAGAAATAACAAAAACAATAATAACATAACTGATGTTTAACATATACATATTCTATGTATTGTATTTTTGTTGTTTATGTCTACATGTGTATTAAGCAGTTTAGTTGACAAAATAGATCATCGCATTAAGTCTCATGCTTTAAAGATAACATGTCTTTTTTAGTGAAAATCCGACATCAGGCAAATATTAGACAGAATAGTGGTGTGTTAAGAATTACAGCGCCAGTTGGACAAACTGTGGAGTGCAGCTGTTCAAACAAGCCTGGGTTTTATTGAGTGATTTTGCAGGCTTCCGCAGTATCCACCGAGTTTTTCTGGGGTTGTTTATAAACTCAGTAATTATTGTCTAGTACAGACTGTGGTATCTAGGTTATGAGCCGTGTCCTCTATAGAACTTAATTTACTCAGGGTTTTGTTGGTCTGACAGCTTTTAATAAAACATTAAGCTGTAAACTAATGTCCTGGAAATGTCATCTTCACTGTCCACTGACAGCTGAAAAGTGAACATTGAGAGGACAGACCTTAGTGGTAGCGTGAAAGTACCATCTGTTCCAGTGCAATCTGACCAATTGTTTAAGAGCCAACATCCACCGAATAAGTGTGCAGCAGACCTATGCATGCTCCTCCCACAAATTAGTTTTTTTTCTCATTTCAGCATTTACTAAGTTAATCTTATTCAACTGTACAGCACACACATTTTGTACAGTGCCTTATTAATTTCAAAAGGCGTCTATATTTGCTATGAGTGTTGTTTGTAATCTGCCTGGCTTTGATTAACTGCACACAGTCCAGCTCTGCAGTATAGCATCTTAAACTGGAAACTCACAGCAAGGCATATTACATTTCTCCATAGGATAAATCGGATTTTTGTCCTATTAACCTCAAAGCTAAAGGACTGAAGGACTGCTGTTGATCCAGATATTATTTGGGTGGCTGCAAGGATATGAGTGGTCAACCCAGGGTCAGTGCATATCAGGCAAATTAGGCAGTCACTTATGATGGCAGCAATCCCCAAAACCCCCCACCCCCGGCCAACGCCACTGGATTACTGGCGATCTGACAGTGCTCAACACCACAGCATCAGAGCACTGCCAGTCGCTACATGTAAAATGCTCAATGTATGAAACAGAAAACAAGAGGAGAGGCCTAAGATTATTACCCTGCAAAATCTTAGCTTGACCCCCCCCCCCACACACACACACACACACACAACAAATAATTCATGTCTAGAATGAAGCTTGGGGGAGGCAAAATTCTGCTTCACCTAGAGTGGCCAAATGTGCTGACACAAGGTCTACCACCCAAAAACAGCCAGCCAGGAGCAGCTTTGAGGTCAGGGACTATCAGAGAAGGACTAGAGGAAGGCTTGCACAAACTGTGCATCTACAGATCTCTAACAATACTCCAGCAAGGAGTGGACTCAAAGAATTAGATTCTAATAAGGGCCCAGCAAGTATAAACCAGCTTCTGTTACGGAGTTTATGGATTGTGCATGAACTCCTGATAGAGGGATATAGGTTTGTGTATTAGTATCTGCAGTTTTACTTAATTTACTCAGGGTTTTGTTGCTCTGACAGCTTTTAATAAAACATTAAGTTGTAAACTAATGTCCTGGAAATGTCATGTTCACTGTCCTCTGGCAGCTGGGAAGTATCTGCAGAAAGTTCTAGATACCTAGATTTGCTGGAGTGTGCTGTGTCTGTCTTTTTCAAGCATAGTGTGAGTACTTCTGCACAACAACGTCTGGACAACCACTGCCTGCAGAAAACCAGCAGACTTGAATCAGGATCAGAACTGTGGGATCTGATAGCAAAGACAAATTTCGAATTCCTTCACTGAATCAAGAATTGAAAGTACAATAAATATATTTTGGAACAAAAAAAACAAAAACCTGAACCTCATCTTATAAACATTTGACTGTGAACCTCAGAACTGCCAAGAATATAATATAATAGGATTCAGCTAAGGTTGATTATTTTGAGATATTGAGATTTATTTGTTTATTAATTTAAACTGTTAAAGCACTGACTATGTGGGAATATGTTAAACAAATAAAAACAAGTGGGCTACAGTCTGTAATTGATCCCCTGTATAGACGACCTACTGTATAGGTCCTTTATACAGGGGGCACAATTACAGACTGTAGCTCAGCTTTTAAAGTCTTCAGTAAGTGCCAATACAAGGTTGGAGTTTGAATAAAGTGGAGGGTGAGTGTGCATTCTGTCTAGTTTTAAGGCAGAACAAGGCTGAAAACCTGGCTCTCAAGCATCAACAGAGAGGTGGTTCGTGCTCCAGCACACGCCATGCTGTTTTGCTGTTGTGTATGATAGGCACATGGCATGTCTCTGATATTGTGTTGTAGTGGCATAAGAGCAGACAGAAAAGAGAAAGATGTCTGAAATGAGATGCGGAGTTCAGTGCAATCAGGCTCACGGTGGGCTGAATGGCTAAAGAAAAAATGATTTGTTTACAAAACATTCTACTTTGGATATCTCTCCGCTGTTACATTCACCGAGAGACAGACAGCAGGCTTCTTATCTGTTCAGCGTCACAATGAGGAGACAGTTCAGGGAGAGAGCGGGAGAAAGAGTCCTGAATAAAACTGAAGTAGGAGTGAATGCATGCAGTGTGTGTGTGTGTGTGTGTGTGTGTGTGTGTGTGTGTGTGTGTGTGTGTGTGTGTGTGTGTATTGACTGGGTTATTGACTAAAATGACAGGGATGATAAACAGATTTGAATGCTTTATTAGCTCTGAAACATAATATGCTCATGTCAATAAAACGTAAGTGAATCACTAGGATTTGATTTGGTTCAAATTGAATTCAACCACATTGCACTAAAAAGAACTGAATTGAACTGAATTGTATTGCATAGATCTGAACTGAACTGAATGGAATAGACAGTTCTAATACTTGCAACTATGTATGTGGTACATTTTTATGTATTTTTAAATGATTGTATATGATTAAGTCTTGACTACTATTACGTTCCGGGTCTGGCTCGCTGTTACAGGGTGTGTAATTTGGATAAATGTCAAATAAATGGTTATGAAGGGAAGGAAGAACACAGAGAGGAGGCAGTGATAGTGAGCTGTTTACAGTGCATTTACAGAATTCACTATTTACAATATGCACAGTATTTACAACAAAAACAAAATAGATGAGACACTTACTGGACAAGGAACTGGTGATAACCCCAAAAAAAAGAACAAAATAAAACAGACTAACCCTACCTAACATACAACTAACTCACAAAGTACATGGGTTGGGGTCTACCACTAACTAAGGACATAGAACAAACACAGATCCAAATCCCTAATCCTGTTCCTCACCAGAAGTGCAAACCTAACAAATACAAACTTGAGAAATAGGGAAACAAAACTACTAGTTTTCCACAGACTACGAAATTGGAAAGACAGATAAAACAAAACTAGAACCGAAATACAATAATAACACAGATAAACTCTAATCCTACCAACAGCACTACTAACAACTATTCAACACAAGCTCTCTCTCTCTACAACTGCCCCAAAACACTCTCCACCACCCTCTCTCTCGTCTTCTCCCGTCATCTTATGGAGAAGAAGGCGGGATATCCTTGCCAGACAGACAATGGTACACAGGGCAGGAAATCACTGGGTAATCAGCAGCAGCTGGGCTCATACCTGTAATAAAACAGGGCAGAAAAGAAAACACAGGAGACGACGTACCTAAGTACGTCACAACTACATTCATGTATTAATATGTAACATAATTGAGACATAATTAACGTTGTAATTTATAACACATTAACATATCATTCGTATTTTCATTTAATCTCTCTTTAATGTCACATTCTCTGCATTGCTTCAGCAAATTCGTTTTGTGCGAGTCAATAAAGCTTTAATGAAATGAATATTACATGAGGCACAAAACTGGAGAGACGACTAGAATATATTTCTATATGGCTGAAAAATAAATAACTAAATGTAAGTGAGTTACCCTGTGCTTGCAGTATGAGTATAAGCATCCTTGCAGATATGCCTGTCTGTGTGAGCATTTAGGTCATTGTGGGGACCAGATGTCTCCTTTGTGATTCAAAATATTAATATTCTGGCTACAGGTTATATTGTGAAAAAAAAGGGAATAAAGCTGTTCGTTTTCTGAGGTTAAGATCAGAGTTCGCACGCAGCACAGCAGCATGCAGACAACGACATACAGAAGAACACAGAACACCCCACAAATGCAGGAATACACACTTAGTGTGTGTGTGTGTGTGTGTGTGTGTGTGTGTGTGTGTGTGTGTGTGTGTGTGTGTGTGTGTGTGTGTGT
>JBBPCW010274399.1:0-11444 GCA_037974425.1 Phenacogrammus interruptus
TTTAAAAATCCTCCCGATACGGCGCCGTAGGCAGGAGAGGAACAAACGTGTTTTTTCGCAGTTGCCGTACAGAATCATGGGATATATTCGGTCCTCCAGAACGCTAAGCGAACACCATGGAAACGCCATAGCGATGTTTTCCTCGCGTTCGTCTGGATTTTGATGCCAAGAAATCGTTTTTAACCATTTTCTTATGATTTTTTTTATTTTACTAGGAACTACATAGCAAAAAACAAAATCTGTATTTACTTTCTGCATACTCAAATTCACTATATTAGTAATAACTTTAAATCCTCTCATGTTGTCATTATCCAGCAAATTTATCGAACATCACATTTACACAACACACCTACACAAGACAAACAACAATACCAACAAGGGAGAGTGTTTCATTGATTTTTATGTAGTCAGAGACAGAGATTTTGGGTAGTGTGTTGTTGTTGTGTTGTGTCCTCAGGTACAATATAATTACATTTGTAGATCAGTACACTATATGTAATAACTGTACACTACACTAGCAAAGTGAATTTAAACAGTAAGTGACCAGTGAGTTATTATTTTGCAGATGAGCAATACCTCATTGAATGGCAATATTTGTCAGGGATCTATAATCATGATTGCTCACAGTTCCATTCACACAGATGTTAAATCCATGTCAGTCTTTAATGAGAATTAGTGCTCGAAAAAGTCAATTAAAGCCAACATGGGTTTGTTTTCTCTGTGGTGTAAATCCACAAGTTGTCCTACAACACACTGTCATTCACTTCCCAATGCCTCAGCAGAACTGTTTGCTTTGGAGTCTTCTTTATACAGCAATTCCTTCCAATCAATAAACCAAATAACGAAGAGATAAGACTGGAGTAATTACTCAACAGCATCAAGTCCTCAAAGCTGCCTTTTGTAATGCGATCCCGAAAGTTGCTTCATTCATTATGGATTATATTTGTGTCTCACAACACAACAAGTGCTTCACGCATAAGAAATCGCAATCATAGTAATTCTTGGGAGCTCAATTAGAGGCTGTCTTTCAGATAATGGGATTGTAAAAAATCTAAATTAAAAAGTTTCTCCAGCAGGGGCAGGGGAGGATTTCTCAGGCTTAATGAACCCATTTAGCCTTTAGACTTACCCACATTTTTTATTTTACAGCCAAGCACAGCTTCATTCAATTTTCTCTTGAGCTGCATATTTAAGTTCCCTCTGAATGTACCGGAGCAGGGCGGCCCAAGCCTTGTTTGATTCAAATTCATTAGGATCACGCAAATGCATGCACAAACACAACATCATTATTTGGAGCAAACCTAAACGGCAGAATTGTTATATATTGACTTTTGTGGAAATTCGCAAGCAATTAGATCAGGGCCCACCTGTCGGCACATCACATGAAGAAATTTGTTCAAGAGTCTGAACCGTTTCAATGCAGTGACCTGAAAGTGCAAAGACCAGTCAGTCTTCTTAATACCACACTGCAGAGCACTGATATGTGGTGTAGTGTTTCCCACAACCGTAATTGAGCTTCTTTCCAAGCTAGGTAACAAATGTTTATGAAAGATCTGTTTCATTGCAGTTTTTAATGCTTCTTAGTCAAGTTGTTCACGCTGATACAGAAAATCACATCAGTTTTTCCTACCTTTAATAGTTCAAGAGATAAACTAAATTATGTGTGTATTTTTCAGGTTGTTAAAATACTATTATTATTTTCACATTAGTCTCACTGATGCGTGTCTCTCACACTCAATGCTTGAGAGTTGGCACCTCTGTTATCTACATGTACAACAAAAAATCAAACAACATATTAATATGCAAAAAGTTATCAATATAACAAAAAAAATTTTTTTTCTAAAAATGGCGTTTCTTACTAAACCGTTCTAGCTACACGAAAATAAACATTATCACCAAAATCAGCATGCCGAGACAGTATAAGAAACACTACAAAATGAAATTAAACAATTTTTTGTTGCCGGGTGTTATTGATTAATTACAATAATGCTTCTAATAATGATACCATTGTGTAAAACTTCTGCCACATACTCACCACTTTATTAGCATTATGGTCCACCTTACATATTGCTTAATTTTATACTCCGCCCACCACAATTATTGGCACCTCTGATAAAGTTCAAGTTCAAGTTTATTTATATAGCATATTATACCACACAAAGGTAATTCAATGTGCTTTGAATAGAATACAAAATCAAATACAATACAATAAAATATAATGAAATTGTGGAAGAAATGAAAGAATACATAAAAAACATAGAAAGTGCAATAGAAGAGAGAATAGTGCAGTTTTATCAGATTTTTAAAGTTGGCCACTGTTGGTGCAGAAACAAAAGATGCATATAAAGTCTGCATATTTAGGTCTGGGGACTGAAATGGCCATGGCTCAATCTAAGTCTCATCTCACAAAAGCACACTGTTCCAGTTAAAGTTCTAGCAGTGTTTCGTAAACTCATACATACATTATGTTTGTGACTGTAGGATAGAAGAGGCTTTTTCCTGCCCTGCCTTCCAAACAACCTGTTTGCATGTAGATAGCATCTTATGCCACTCTTTGCTGCAGTTCTCTAACAAGCAGCTTTGGACAATTTTTTAGCTCCTTTACCGTCCTCCTCACTGTGCGTGTTGGCAAGATAAACTTGGTCCAGCCTTGTTTGTCACAGTTCAAGTGGTTCTAACCTTTTTAAATATTAATCTGATTATGGACATGGGCTGGTTTAGGTGCGTAGCTATTTTCTTGTAGCCATTTGCTGACTTATGAACATCAACACATATCTGGCTTACTTGAATGACATGCTCTCTTGTTTTTTCACATTTGTTAATGTAGCTAAAACAACTAGGCCTCTGTGTCATGTCATATTTATTACCCAGAAGCACAGTGAACCATGAATTACTAATGAAAAGTTCCTTAAGAAAGAAAAGTATAATTTACAAAAAATAACTCAGCTATATTTTATAATTAAGGGTGCCAATAGTTATTTGACAAAAATGCTTTTTTTAATTACTTACTCAAAGGTTAAATTATTTCTATTTTTCAGTATATGCTAGTGTATGCTATTGCAATAAAAAATGAATGTATTTTTGGACGTTTTACAAATCTTTATCAGGGATGTTTTCATGTTGTGACAGGCGAGCACTTTACATGTAAGCTGACATTAGGTCCATCTAGCAGCCTTTTTAATTTAATGTATGTACATCATCATTAGAGTAACCAGAATTAATAACTGAAACAACAGAAATTAATTACAAAGGAGTCCAACAAACTAAAAGCTAAAGTTAGCAAGACAGCTACTTGGCTATTTAGATGCCTTACCTCGGTTCTAAGACTTAAATGGTAAAACAAGAATATGGTGATATCAAAGCTCTGCTCGTCTGAAGCATAAGGAGCTATCTGACCTCTAATGCCCCCTTAGTGAGGAATTTTCAGGTTGCTGGTTGAGAGTGAGTGAGTGAGTGAGTGAGTGAGTGAGTGAGTGAGTGAGTGAGTGAGTGAGTGAGTGAGCGAGCGAGCGAGTAAGTGATAGAGACATACTGACTGACCTGTTCCAGAAAGGCTAAGACAGGTGTTTCTAATAACAAAATCAGTTTATTTGCCAAAGTCTCTTTCCAAAAGCACTCTGAATTTGCTCTCAGTCCTTTTTATCCAATGATTAGGATGGGGTTAGGCCAGATCCCACAGTGGATCAGCCCTTATTAAGGGGATCAATGACATAACTCCTGTTTGTGGGGTGGAGCAAACCCCCTTTTGCTTAGCATCTGTGGTAAAAGAGGACAGCATTTTTTTTTACTTGTTGGTGAAATATTTAAGCTTGATTTTTGTGAAACTGAAGACCATTTTGGCAAATTAGGACATTGAGGGTTGATGTTCAGATGTTTCTAACCAACAAACTTTAGCAGTGCTTGCAGCTCTTGTCAGCGGGCAGTCTCTCAGTCAACATAATGGCAGAAAATTGCTTAAATTGCCTGCACTTATATCAATTTTGTCACCCCATTTTTTATCCCACCGTTTCACATTTTGCTAGCTGACCACTGCCTTAACGGGAACAGCATCCATCCACTGAAGATTGCTCTAGGTTCCATGGCATTACTAATAAGAAAAAGACTGTATTTTGCTGTAATTTCTTTAAAAACAGGTGGCTAAAGGTTCTTTGAAATGATGCCCAAGAAGAACTATTAGAAGTAAAATTTTGTGCAAAGAATAGCTTTAAGAGGAACTCCATGTGTTTTAAATAGTTATATACCAATTAAATCATGTTCAAGTCTAGAGCTTAAAAACGGTTTAGTGTTGACGTATAGAATAAGTAAAGATATGTCAAATCGCAGGTTTCCTAAAGTGCTATTACAGAACATGGTCTGGTGTCAGCTTCTAACCCTGTCACTGTTCCTCTTTTTATATTTCTGACAGGTGTCACATCCGTGTGATTGACACGTTTGGCACAGAGCCAGCCTATAACCATGAGGAATACGCTACGCTACATGGCTACAGGACCAACTGGGGCTACTGGAACCTCAACTGTAGGCAGTACATGACCATGTTCCGTAAGAAAGATTTTGTTTTTGACTCAGCTAAAAGAACACTTTTAAAATGAATATGTAGAACAGAGAAAAACTGCAAGCCACATTTCGGTGTATGTTTGAGCATGTGTGTGTTTATAGCTCATTGGGCTGCAGCTGCTACTGAGCCATGCCTAGGGTTGTGTGTTGGCAGTCAAATAGAATGTGTTTATGTGAGAGGCAAAGCGGATGTTCACAGTCACATCTGGAAAGGCTGTCTTTCTGTCTTGGCATCTGTATGTCTGTCTCTGTCCCCTAGCAAGTTCAAGTAAAGTCGCTTGGATGAAGCATCAATGGAAGCAAACACCGACTGAAGATTTCAAACTTATTCAACTTATTTTAATAGATGATTGATTTATATAATAACTGTTTGTAGGAAGACCTAGGGGGTCAGGGGTCTAGGATGGAACATAATCTGATAGGAGGTAACCAAACTTGGGATTTATAGCATTTAACCATGCCTGGGTTGAATTACGTGCATTTATATTCAATGTACAGCATTCACTCTCCTGAAACTGCTTTGGCCGCTGACCTATACATACAAAGAGACCAAGACTCTCTATAGCTGTTTGGGGGATGGGGGAATGAGGAGAAAGGACAGTCACTGAATCACAAACCCTCCAGGAGCTTGTGTTCATGAAGAGGAGCTGCAACGTACTGATGCTATAAAAATGTTTCACTGCAAAACACAAAGTAATGCACATTAAAGGGACAGTTTTATGTGAAATTTACAAAAAGCATTTCCCTTTGCTACCTTACTAAGTTGATGTTCTTCAGAGATGTTTGCTATCTAAGCTGAACCCAACAAAGTGTGCAAGAGCAAAACAATGCTAACACTTTCAGTCTGTGGTCTAGCTGTGTTAATCAGTGACCTCCTCCTCAGGAGGTTTGTCAAGTTTTTGTCAAGTTTAGCATATGTGTGGTGTTGGCTCAAATTTATATATATATAAAAAAAAACCTTTAACCTTTCATTTTAACATTCAAAGTACTCCTTATAAATCCAGATCTTTTACTACAAGCACACACACACATTTCAGGATTAATTTTGTTCACCAAAAAAAACCCACAGCAAAAAAACCCCACAACAAACATTTTCACCTTCAAAAAAGGCCAAATCAAATAACTAATCAACTATCCACCTTAGTGTTATGACACATCTAACTAACTGCATACTCAGTCTCTCCTCTCTGTTTCCTGTGG
This sequence comes from Phenacogrammus interruptus, assembly GCA_037974425.1. Lineage (NCBI taxonomy): Eukaryota > Metazoa > Chordata > Actinopteri > Characiformes > Alestidae > Phenacogrammus > Phenacogrammus interruptus. The sequence continues at coordinate 5,755 of JBBPCW010274399.1, forward strand.
AGTGTTTCAGGTTGTACGTGCCAAAACAAAGACACAAAAGAAACATTGTAATAACTGTCTCTACCCACATGTTTAGACAGAGCAAAGCTTATTAATACCATATAAACTGTTAAAAACACTAAATTATGAGGATAAGACACAGAGCAGTCATGCTATGGCGGTTGACAACTTTTCAGTTTATTACCACCACCGCTGGACTGGTGGTGCTAATACAGTTGGGTTCTCACAAAAATATCCGCATTAGACCCAATCCACTGATCCGTAAAACGGAGGGGTTACTGTATTCATAAACAAGACAGACAGGCAGACTAGGATCTAAAGCTGAGAAAAGTAGCACAAAGTGAAAAAAAATGCAAAAAAAACACTAGGAAAACAACTGAAAAACTTCAAAAAGAATCTTTTTGTCCTTGAAAAAGACTCTGACTATGCACTGTGATTTTTGCAAGCACTCCAGTAGTAAAGCCTTTAATGAGTGCCATTGATGCTGGACACCCATGAACAACTATACAGACGAACCTTGGGTACATTATTATTATTTGTAATAGAGAAACACATTTCATTTGCCTATTTCCATTCAAATATTAGGGAAAATGAAATTGACATCATCATATCTTGATAACAAGAATACCATATGAAGAAATTGCCATAACATTTGGTTTGCTTACACACACAGAAAGAGTGTTGCAGATGTGCAATTGGAAAGTGACTTTACTTTAAAAAGGCGCTGATCATTTGTAACGTATTGAGAGAGCTGGGCAGCAACCCATTTGATCAGATTAGATACAAACAATCTAGCTCTGATTTGGGGCTAAATAAAGCTAAATACAACCTGGTAGAATTCAGGTCCGACAAAGCTCTCAAAATATCCCCCCCGAGCAAAAACACTCTTTTTCCACAGCAACAATTACTATTACTACAGTCACCTGTACTCGGGTCAGAGGTTTGAAAGTTATTTATTTCTACTTGCTGCTGATGGACTGCTGCCCAGTGACGCATCTCTGGCAGATGCAGTCCAAAATTTCCCCCGTGGAGTGTCTCATGTTTTTCTCTTACAGCCCTGTATTTTTATTACTGTAAATTCAATGAATTTATTTCTGTCTGTCCCTGTTTATACCAAAGAAAACACATGTGCATCAATTACCGTACTGTCTGTACAGGGGTAACATCGGTATTTCACATTCTACCACTGCTGGAGACAGTTCAGTGTATAGGTTTACCTTTACACTTTCTTTAAGGGTACTGATGAGTTTAAAATGGAATTTTTTGGCTTTTTTTTTTTTTTACCACATCACAAATTTGTGCTGTTCCACTATATGCGGGTGCTCTTGGAACCCAACCCTGTGACTGTCAGGGGTTTGCTGTATATAAAACCATAATACGTATGTAATGTGTGGGATTTACTGCATGTTGAACTTGTTCTTCACACAGCACACACTCCTGACAACTCCTTCATGGGTTTTGTGGCAGAAGAATTGAACCAGACAGAGAGGCTCAACATACAACGAGAGAAAGTCAACAACATGGCTGTGGTCTATGGCAAGGAGGCCAGCATGTGGAAGGTAGGGACTGACACACAAAAGTACAAACTTATTTAATTACAGTATCAGTACATGGGGACATACATTCACTATGTTCAAAAGTATTCAGACAGTAAATTCATCTGCTATAAGGGGCACCCATTGCTGACACAGGGATTCAGCACAATCATAGCTTGTATATTCTTCACAGAAAAACTGCTAAATAGGACAGGGCAACTGGAGCCAAGCCACTACACCTAGAGCCAAGCATCAGCTAGTAGGGGATATGCCCTCCAGTGCCCTCCAGCACTGGGCTGTTAAACTGTGCTCTCTGCAGTGATGGAGCACTTTCCAGTACCTTAGGGATAAGTGGTTGACATATGTGTACCAGAACCAATCCTTCAACACCAGGACACAGCCTCACTAATTCAATTGTGGCTGAATGCAATCAAATCTGCACAGCAATCCTCCATGATTAAATGTTTTCCTAGAAGGGCAGGAAGTGTTACTGGAGCAAGAGGTGGAAAATTTCACATATTAATAATCTTGAGATGGTGGGAGTTCCTTATAGCGTTAAAAAGCCCTTTACTAAAGCAGAATCACATCGTTTTTGGATCTGTAAATGTATAAACACACACACACACACACACACACACACACACACATACACAGCATCCAACATAAGGCGTTCCTCATGAATATATTATCGCTGTGAAACAAAGGTGCAGGATTTATGATCAGCCTCTTCATTTGTCATTGACACTCATTTCAGCACGCCACATGATATGGTTTATGCAGAGTGAAGAGCCTCTGAGTGCCACCTCAGCCATGTAAAGGCTCAAGATTGATGAGAACATAATGAGCTCTTTTCACACTGACTGATAGAGTTACAGAGATGCATGTGTCCTCTTGAGTCACATCTGTTTACGAGCATTATAAACCTGATGTCAACGGCAGCCGCGATAATAACTCCCTGATGAATTATCCAGCACCTTCACCTGGTAAGTGGTGCTGGATCTGAGCTTGAACGTAAAGAGGCACTTGTCTCTGAGGAGCGAATATCACTTTACACCCCTGATAACTCGGGTCTTTCTGACAGAGCCTCTGTCAGAACGCACAGAGACAGATTGCCTTGTTCTTATCACGGCTTGTTGGGTGCACTGATAGTGTGGAGCAGCGACGGCACATTGGACAGCTTGCAATAAGCAATGTGCCGCTCATTGTGATGAAGAGGGGAGAGCGCAGAAGAAAACAGCTTGTAAACATCGACAGAGGTGTTATCTCAATGGGCTGACACCATCGAAAACCTGTTATTAGCTTTCGTACAACTAACAATAATAATAAATTAGAGTTGGATGTAATATTCAAATAGTGGCCAGCCCATATAGTGTCTATATGGAAAATAAGTCACTTAACATCATTGTAGTTGTGATATCTAAACCTTTAAAATGTCTGCATATGTCCACCCATTTTGTATATAGCAGTTCAGCTCACCCCTTTAAGTGATAGTGTTGTCTTCATGCCACTTTTGAAGTTTAAAAAAATCTAAACACACGGTTATAAAAACAGCTTGTTTCTTTCCAAAAAAGGTTTTCCAAAGAAAATATATAGACCTATATGGGGAGAGTGTAGGCAGTGATTGGTCTTCCGCTGCCCTCCTTAAATTCAGCCCTGTCACCCCAATTCATTTCCACAGTCTAGGTGTCACTTTGCTTCAGCACTGTGCCATGGTCAGAAGAAAATATTGTTCTCCCCATTTTACTCTTTTATTCTTTATTTCTTGATCTCGTATTACACTTGCACTATCCACTGCTCTAGTTATATGAGAGTCCTAATGTTAGATAGAAACAAATCCCACAGCATATTGCCCACTGTATATGGAATATTTCCACTCTGTTGTAATAAATAACATGACGGTCGACAATCTTCATTTAAAAGAGAGATGCAAGGGGCTCCTGTGTAACTGAGTGTTGGCATATCATCTTGGCCAAGTTCAATCCCCTGTGCAATCCCCAGCAGCAATTGGTGGCCGATATGACAAGACCGCACAACTGGCTTTGCTCTCTTTGGGCAGGTGGCGTAGCCCTCCATCTTTCCTATGACTCAGCAAAACAAGACCTGGGGTTAGCTTTCTTAAAAGTGCAGCAAGCTGTCAAGTGACCATGGGAGACCATTAAAATGTTTTGCTAGGCATGTGAGAAGGTATGCTAGCCTTTATGCTACCAGTATTGGTGGTATGGTGCAATTAGGGGAGTCCTAGCTAGTGTGTAGAGATGGACATAACTAAAATCAGGAAAAACAAAAATACTGGAACAGCTATGTATTGAATTCACAAGGCGCTCAACACTTTTTCTGTGAAATGTGACCTGAAAGTGGCAGTTTAGCGTTATATTTCCACATCTCAGAGGAAATCCCAAGAAAGGTGTCAGGTAACACTTTTGTAATAAAATAAAAGTCCAACAAATCTGTTTGAGAATAAGAACTTTGTCATGAACATTACAGAAGTCCTGTAGTAAAGGTACATTACCCCTCGGGTAATTATTATCCCCTCCAAGTTGTTCATTTCTGTGCTTATTTATGTTCAGCTGGACTTAAATGGACACTGGGGAGTTTGAGAAAGCTCCAGTGTTGATAGCTTGCAGAGAGACAACTAATTAGGAGCAGTACTTTAGGTGGATATATAGACTTCAAAGATTCGATTGGACTGCTTTATGTGTACCTTAGGGGACGCTTCTTCAGTAAATGAAAAAAAAAATCAGTTCAAACAGAACAAAACATGTAGACAAAACATCTCAAATAACGATGTTTACAAATGCATACACTGCTACAGGCACAGGTCCATTTGCTTGATGATGAACATAAAACTGCAGTTGTTCAAAACAGAGTGACCCATAAATCACAAAACCGAAAAGAGCTTTGGGGCAACGGTCTTCTGTTTCTCGTCAGCCTTAGACCTTTACTCTGCTTATAAGAGATACCAGTAATGTCATATGACATGCTATGAGTCATGGATTTGTCAAAGCATCTTTCTATATTTCTATAATTTGTAGCATGGCTTATTTACATCCAATAAGAAGCAAGCATAGACTTGGGCTGTAGACATCACTCCAGAAGGGTTTTTGAATTTCTAGAACAGTTAGAACAGCATGAAATCTTGCCTGTGTGCTCCAAAGCTCCTTGTGTTCATTAATGCTGTCCCCTTCTTAAACAGCAGTCTAGAGGAGATCCACAGAGTTGTATTACTATAATGAAATATGTTATACAGACAAGATATGTTCTCTGCGATCAACATTCAGAGAACTTAAGGGCAGTCTTTCATATCACAACTGTGTCTTTGACTATAGCTAACAGTAAACGTACATCAGCATTAGGTGAATTAAAGAATTACAGGTATTCCCCCTATCATGGGCGTCACCGCCATTTAATCTGAAGGGTACGTGCCCCCCTCACATTTCATAATTATTGGAGCCACCCCCACATTATTTGGATAAAGATACCATTTAACTAGCTATCAGCCTGCTACTGTAAAAAAGGAATTTGTACATTTGAAGAACTTTTTAAAGGTGGATAGACCAGGTTAGGGATTTTTCTTTCTTACATTTTACTTTTACCTATACCTACTTTTAGAAATTCCTTAATGTGGGGGTCCTTTCAACTTTAAGAATGTTCTTTAGTAAAATGGTTCAATACATGAAACCAAAAATATTTCTTATATCCATATTAACAATGTTGTTACGTCTGTGCAGCTGAATAAGCACAACTGTGAACCTGATGGCCCCAAAGCTGCAGGTTCATACCTCACTTCCTACCATTGTGTCTTTTTTTTTTTTTTTTTTTTTCTTTTCCCTCAAGTTTGTTTATTAGGATTTTAACATTATACAAGTCAATAAACAATAACAGTCATGACAGTAAGGACAACATCAACAAAAATAAATTATAAATATAACGATTTTAAAATAAAGAAAGTAATCATTAAAAATAAAAATAAATAAAAATAAATAAATGGATATTCAAGTGTGTACTGTAGTATGTGTGTAAACTGTTCTGTGCAATATCATCTAGGGCTTTAAATTTCCATTGCAATTAACTCACTCATCTAAGGGGAGGGTTTTCATTTTGCCAAAAAAGGAGACCATGGGTCCCCAGTATTTATTAAATGTTGTATTTGATCCT
>JBBPCW010274409.1:0-11441 GCA_037974425.1 Phenacogrammus interruptus
CACACACACACACACACACACACACACACACACACACACACACACACACACACACACACACACACACACGGCTCCATACATTGAAACAGTGTCACTTGTGCTATATTACCTGGAAGGGATCTTCCCCAGTCTTGTTCAGGTAGTTGAGGGAGGCAGCCCGCTTCATACTTAAAAGAAGAAGAAATACAGTCGTTGAAGACAGTGATAATGCTAAATTGCAATAAAAATCATGATGGTCAGTTGTGGACGAGAAGAACTTTAAACGTTCTTCTTAAGCCAGCTTGTAGATGTTATTTACTCTTACTGAACAGGTTCTTTATTCTAGGACCAGGTCTGTTGTGACTGTACATGGAGTACGAGGGTGCTTACTTGGTGCTGCGCACTTCAGGAGGTCCATTGCCCTGCAGCTTCTTCACAAGCAGCTCACTGCTCCTGCGCAGGACATCCCGAATCTTTCCCAGAGAGACGCTCCTTTGTAGAGTTCCGCTGCCATCCTTCAAACACACACACACTTATTTCACACACCAATTCCATTCTGACATGCACACAAACATTTAATTGCTTCCAAAAATAAACATTTAATGTCTGTTTTTTTTACACTGTTTGAAACTGTCAGCAGCTGTTTATGTTGTTATAACATATGGACCATTAAAACCCCAAAACACTTAAAACTGTTGTTACATAAACCTACATTGAAAATGAATCATGTTTTATTCTTAACCTGTTATTTTGGTGCTGCAAGATTTTATACTGACAGCGATGATACATCTATAGGTGCCTGTTGTCACTCTTTAAAAACATGTTTACTGCATTTACTACATCTATTTACATAAAATATGTATGTAGAGCACCTCTACCCAAAACACACATACACGCTTATGTGAATACACAAACTTGCTCACTCTGTGCATCTGTGAATCATTTCTTAAACAACAGCCAGTGTGGCTGTTAAAACATCCTGCAGGTTCAGAAGTGTAAACAAACTAAGAAAGGGGCTGCTGGAAATGCGCAGGGTAGTCAGAATTTAGATCAAAAACACTTTACAAATATACTGTGCACAACACATGTTAGATAAAAGTTAAAAAAAATATTTGTATAAACTACCAAGAACATACCACTTGCTCACACCATAATTAACGCAACTTTCTTAGAAGACCGTTATATTTGTCAGAAGACAAAGTCTTGGACTACTTTCCTTTCCAATGGAAAATCTCTGTTCACAGTGCTACATAATCCAAAAATAGGCTTAATCCCTGTCCAGGAAACTGACCCAGTGCAAAGGGGTTTTAGTTCACTGGGTTTTTGTGAGTTTTGTGGTTGTCCAGTTTACAAAAATCATTGATAAATTTTGTCACTCATGTCTGCATATGTAAAAGCATAAAATCAATGTTCCGCATATCGGGGTAATCTGCATGTCTATCATCCTACAAGTCTTTTGATCTGAAATACTTTGTCTCTCATACTGCCGGAAGCAGCTATAATATGGGGGGTGTGCATCGGTCAACGTTTTGGGGGGAGGGGGTCATTGTCTGAGAAACAAGTGAGTGAGAGTGAGAAAGACGAAACGAAAGTGAGAAAGATCCCCACACACATCCCTATGCCCACACATTTGCACCATGTTGGACTCTCAATGCCTGCAGTCAGTCTTATATGGCAAACACACTAAGCTTTTCCACAGAAACATCCACAGATGTTTACATACTCACACATTAAATTATACAAATAAACACATGACTATTTAGAGATATATCTTTCTATGGTTTGAAGCCACAGCACACTGTAAACTTTTAATACTGGATTAATAATGGTTAATTCCTTTAAACAGGACATGCAATAGCAACATTGCTTGTACAGCTGCTATCAGTCGTAACAATCCTACACAGTACTGTTGTGTGAACTGTTTGCTCAGGGAACAATACTGAATTTATTTTTACCTCACAAAATACATGACAAATGATGCAGTTATAAACTAAATTATAGGACATAACATTGAATATGTAGAACATTTTACTATTGTGTATATTATCTGTTATGTGGCGTTATCTGGCCTGCAATATATTTGATACCAGCAGGGGGAGACCTAATAACGGTCCTGTACTGACTCCAAGGACATTATGCCCTTCTTTCCTACAAGCACGTGAAAAACACACCCAACAAGTGATGTAGCACACTTAACAAATGATTGTGGGAAGAATATCAAACACAACTGCACACCCCAGATGTCGTTGAGTAGCCAAGGCATGGGTGGCATACACATTTTGCATTTTTTTTTTGTAAGTTTTGCACTAGAACTATGAGGCTGCAAACACAATCAATATTCATCTAAATCTTTTCTGTAATTACATCCGCAAACCTTCCCTCAGCCTACTCAAACCATATCCAGTTCCTCATTAAAGTTTCACAGATTTGTCAGTTAAGTGCAACTTACCGTAAACTATAAAAATAAAAACACGGCAGCCAGCCAATTTAGACAACCCAGGGCTGGAGAGGACTGATCTTGGATCAGATTCCTTGTAATTTGACGAGACAAAAACTGATTTTAGATCAACATTGCTACACCTGAGATGGTTCAGACCTTTTACAACTCACAGTAAGTCATGGTGTCCTATACAACTTCGACAAGTCTGTGCCACATTTGTGAAGAGAGAGGTTTTTGGGAAAAAGAGAGAGGTTTTGTGTTTGTTGGCTTCATAGTTCCAGTGCTAAATTGATTAAGCAAACTTTAGACACCAGGCATGCCTTAGCTGGTCAACTACAACTGGATTAAACATAAAATCAAATTTGATTTTCATTAAAGCATACCTTTAAGGAAAAAAAGCTGGAACACAAACCATTTTATTTTGATTGAGATTTAATAGCAAACACCAGTGTCCAGGGCAAGAACACATTCCTCATTTTAAAGGGAAGGAAATGGACTGCATGTACTGTCTGTGAAAATTGAAAATCACAACCAAACCTTCACAAATGAAAACCTTTATTTGAGAATATCAACACATGTTGATTCAACAACTGTCACAATGCAGGGGGATGAATATTTATTTATATATGCAGTTCTACTCACTACGATAGTCTACAGCTGTCAATACTACTTTGCTAAAAAACCCAAAGTTACAGTTTATATATTTATATATATATATATATATATAAGGGACAGCTCAATAAATAATACACATTCCACTAAACACAACAATATTGTCTATTAGAATAACATGAAATAAGTCTGTTCACGTTTACACCCTTCGCTACCTCTAACAAGTCTTCAGGCGAGACTGTGATGTGCATGTATCCATGAGAAGAATGAGAATGGCACATCAATGAAGAAAACAATCAAAATGTGTCCAAATCCATGGACAAAATTACACAAGTGCACTGTTGACATTACATTCAGTTTACAAGCTGAACTTTAGTGTCCTCTACTTTTTCTTCAGGTTTGGACCTTTTCAGTGAAGCTGATGAACCGTGGAGTCAGACACACGAACAGTGCACTTGTAATTTCTTTAAATGGTGCATGGTGTGTGTCTCTCAGTGTTTTTCACTGGGTGAAAATTAAATTCTTACATAAGATACATAAAATACTTACATAAAGTTTGTTCAGAAACTGAAGAGATCAGTGTGTTTAAGTCACAAATCCAGGTCTTAGGAATCTCGAAATCCCCCTAACTGTACTGGGCTTGGGAATCAACATCATGCTGTCACGCCTACACACCTTACGAGAGTTTAAGCAGGTTAATGTTAAAAATGAATCAAGTGTATCTTAACCGATTCCATTAAAGGTGAGGATCCAGTAGAAATGAACATGCACCTCTTCTACACTTGGTTATGCCACCTCTCCTTTCATTACTGTGTCTCTCAAGCCAAGTGCCTGTTCTTTTTTTTTTTTTTAATTCCCCAGTCACCTGAAGCCTATACACAGTTTACATGCCACTGGCATATTTCCCTTAGTTACTAGCATATTACACTTGCATATTTCACTGTTGGAAGTGTTTTAGCGAATACTGATAACCTAACTAGACTTAAAGTGCAGAACTAGCTTCAACTGATGACACTATAATTACTCTGTACCATATCAAACCCCTAGAAACCCACAAACCACCTTAAAATGGTGCAACTGCAACATTATAATATATGTCCATGCTTCTGGTAGCTTTGTGGATTGACATGCTAGTCAGTTAAGCCAATGTATTTAGTCAATAGACTATGGACCAAGCAATATCAAGAAAAGAAGATTCACTCAACTATTCTGACCCAGCCAAGACTTACTAAACCTGCCGAAATAGTAGATCACCCATAAGACGTTGCGTCGTGACATCGTATTCCCAAGCCCTATTGATTGTAGTGTGTCGTGAAAATTTCGATAGGTCATAGCTGCGGGCCTGTGTAGACTTGAATCAGATCTTATTGATTCTAGTGTGTTATGCAGCTTATTTCAGCAAGACATAGTCCTTGTTTGGTTGGAAGAGATACAAGACACAAGTACACTCAAGACTACACAAATGTAATTCAATAAAAAAAGAAAAAGTGAGCTTTGGGTTAATGAAGTACGTTGCTTTCGAAGACTTTGTTGTTTAAGCTAGCATGAAATTAAGTCTTGTCATTCCCTTTTCAATGCTTCGCTACACTGGTAAACATTAAAGTTAAATACTAACTACACAAAGCAGGATCAGCCAAGATGCTGCCTGTTGGCACACCAGCCTTGTAATGGATCAGGTTCATGAAGGTAGTTGGGGAGGCGGCGACTAGCCCATAGCTGTGCTAACGTCAGCATTTTGGTACTTATTTAATCTTTAACGCTGATAAATGCCTGCAGCATTGTCCCACAGACTTGGTCACTGAGGATCGATTCATAGACACCGAGCCTCAGCTTCACCAAGCAAGTGTTTTAAACCAAAACCACTGCAAGCATTAAGAAACACTGTAAACATAATTCATGAATAAAAATCAACATTTAAATACAATTATAATAAAAAACACCAAAAATGTCTATCCTATCCACCTCAAGCCCCCCACACCCCAAAAACGTTTGTTTATAAACTGCCTTGACTCTGTTTCACTTTTGCAAATTAAAATCTTGCAAAGAAAATTCATACATTATAAATAAAAAACTAATTACAAACAAATTACAGGCACCTGGGTTATGAAAAACAATTCTGAGCAACTTGAAACGTTTTAGACTGTCAGACAGTATCTGTTCAACTTAGGTCACTCAAATACACGATTGCGAACAAAGGCCATTGTAAGTAGAACAAAGAAAAAAACCCAAAATAATTCCAAATTGCACAATTCAAGCCAAATTCCAAATGCAATACTGTAATGCAGTAAGGCTTGCAGAACCCACAGACTACGCAGCAAAAAAAGAAGCATGTGTGATCTATTCAGAACAAAAGATCACTTCATACAGCTAATACTGAAACTGCTTAGGTTAATAGATTTGAAACAAACAGTCAAAAGAGAGGAAGAAGAGAGTGAAAAAGAGAAGAGAATAAGAAGAGAGAGAGAGACAGAAGAACATACAGCATGAGCAATATTTCCTGGGTTTAAGAAGAAGGATCATTGAAACAGGAGGAAGGCAAATAGAAATAAGTCAAAAGAACAAAAAGCACACGTCCCAAAATTTCTCAGTGAACAGGTGAAAGCATCAGGGAGCATCTCTCCGGAGACACCAGGAATGGAACAGGATGATTCTGCAGATGGGCAATTAAAAGACCATAGGGAACAACAAGAACATCCTTTGCTATGTGATGAGGGGAGGGAGAGAAGGGTGGAGGAAAAGTCTTGATGGCTTATGCCTGATAAAGAGAAAAAAAGAGAACACAAAGAGAGAAACCACACCAGTAAGATTGCAAGGAAAACAGCAGTCTCCGCTAGGACTAATGTAACTGCCTGAAGATATCCAACTGTATTTCTAGCTGTAACCACAATCCTTTTCCAAACTCTGCAAAATTCACACTGCAGCCGTTCTGTTCAGTTCAAAACAGACTTAATTGTGAATGTGCTTTCTGTGCTGCTGTGGGACTTTTCAGCTCAACAAATTAGAATTTAGTCCATTTTCATATGTGACCCGATCTGCCGTAATGAATCGGAAGTCGGCGTTTTATTTATTGAGATACGGGTTGATTATGTTGAAAAACATCAATAATATCGATTTGTCTTTTTTGGTCTTATATGAAAGAAAAGTTCATCAAAATTAATCTCTCATGATAGAAATAATTGCAAAAATGTACTTAAATGGCTATTTAGTCTGAGTTGTAGCTCTCTAATCTTACAAAAGAACGTCCAAAGTAAATGCTGTTTTCACCTCTCCTCTGAAACGTCACGAGCTCAGCTGTCCAAGTATGGTGTTAAAACGTCAATCCCTGATCTTATTAAAGCTACCAAAATTATTAAAGCATGTACACTAAACCTTTTCAGCTGCCAATAGGAAGCCCTGTCTTTACAGCCATGTCTCCGCCTACCCCTCGACAGATTAGCAATGTTCTGTGTGGCCTAATGCTAGCATTTTTCTTCAGAATGTATCTCCTCACAAAGATCGGGTTTAACATTTGTATTTTGGGTCAACATCATCGAAGTTGTTTAGAGTGAAATGTGTCGTGTTGTGTGATTGTAAAAATAATGTAATAGCTAAAGCTTAAACTCAGTGAATGTCTCCAATTTACGCTCTGCTGCTGGCCAGCAAGACAGAATCAAGTTGGTCAATGAGTTCTTTGGCCCTAGTGATGTGTCTTCAGTCTGATTTAATGTATTTTTCTAAGTATCTAAATGCCTGTAGTAAAATGTTGTTGTTGAATACTGGGTGCATCTCTTTTAATGCTATGGATTGTTTAAGATATCAACAAAAAACAGACAAAAACTTTAAATGTGATTTTCTCTGTTTTTCAGTAGGAAAATGGTGCTGCTATGCCATAATTCAAATGATTTTAACTTGACAACTGTTTAAGATACAGCTTTGAATTTTGGGCCACTGTGACTCATTTTGCCTGATAAGGTCACATATGTAAACATAGGTTGCATCTATAAAATTACAGCGCTTAATTAACATTGATAATAGTTTTTACAAATTTTCTTTTAACATGTTGACCAAGAACATACAACAAAAAGTCATGGGCAGCTGCTTAATTCAAGTAACTGCTTCAGTCAAATGTATTCAGAAAATGAAATGAGTCTGAGCATAACGAAGAATGTGATAAGAATGTGGGTGGAGCTCACAGTACTTTTTTAAAATATGTGGCTCCGTTGTTTCAAAGTTTAGACCAGACATTTCCTCATGTCTGCCTTATCCTAAGACCTGTATTACACATGTGTAAGGGTTGTAGCTTTAGCTTCAAATATACAATAATTCCCACTTATATCAGTTTCAGACGCAATTTCAGGCTCACACAGATTTTTTCCTGAGAAACAAACTATATTTCACGGTTCTTAAAGTCCTGTATTTTTATTAATGTAAATTAAAGTAATGTATTACTGGATTTAACTGCTTATGTCAATGAAAACGACATTGCATACCAAAGAAAACGCACGTGCATGAATTAGAGTACTGGACTGGCTCCTATGAGCCTTTGCAGCATTGAGGTCTGTTTTGACGTGGTTGCTGGGAATTTAAAAGACATCTTTGCTTGAAGAGCAGATTGTGTTTTCTTCTCTCTCACGCTCCCCACAGTTAATGCAGCAGAAATATCAGTATATACATATTAGTACTGCTGGAATTCAGCGTAAACTGTGCAGTATGGATACAGGTATATATTTTCATTTCTATAAGGCTAATGAGTTTGAAATGAAATTAAAGTGTTTTGGGAGCATATTTGTGGGAATTTTTAGGGTTTACACTATAACACAATAATGTGGTTTTTCATTATAGCTAGCTGTCAGCAGTTAGTTTGTTGAATTTTTTATGCTTTCTTGATTCAGAAATTCAGAAATAAATTCCCATTTAATTAACTTAACCCCTTAACCCAGGTAGGTGTATCCAGAAATCTCCACATTTCTACAAAAATGAGTCTTTGTAAATGTTTGCAGAAGTACGTTACTCTGTGGGTCTGATTTTAATTTGACTGTGGGGGTGTGTGGGTGACTCAGCTCCAGCAGCTCTGTGCAGAAAGTTGGAGAAGCCTGGTATACTCTGCCCTGTGCTCCAAGGTAAAAAAAAAAAAATCTCTCTCACTTACTCATTCACTGTGCTGCAATAAATCTAATTCTTAGCAGTAAAAGACAGAACCGGTTTGGGTGTGGATGTCAGAATGCAGAGAAATAGAGTGATCTCTGAATATTACAGTTAATGTTGCCAATCCTGCTTGTCTGACTCAGAGCCTTTTTGTCTTGGGTTGTAATACTGCAGTGCTCGTTTGCAGAGGTAAGATAAGAATCAAATCATAAGCTACTGGTTATAACTAAGTATGCAGGAAGTTACTAATTCAGAAATTACAAAACAACAAACATTACACCTGGATTTGTGCTTTATTTACTAATGTTCATTTGTAGTATTTTATATATAACTCAAACATCTGCTGAGCTCACCTGATAATTCACACAGCATATCTAAAGCCAACACTACTTCACCCAGTCTTTAAAGCATGAAAGAGGTCAAGGACGTCATGAAGAGAGTACAATCCACCACATCCAGGAGAATGGATCTCATTGGCTGATTGGTTGTCATGGCAACATTAGCAATGGCAAACTAACAGACGCAGTTAGTTAGTAACACAGAAACCGGAAAATAATATCAAGGTCATGCATAGTTAGATGATGCCAACTTAAAAAGAAGAAGTATTCATGCAAAAGTGAACCATGTGCACAGTTCTAGCACAATACAACCACATCACAAATCTAAAAAACATTCCAAATGAAAAACATTTGTGACTTTCATTCTGCCTTCATTGCTCCAATGCTGCTCCATGGAAGATAAAGCAACATCAATGCTGGGTTGCCAGATGGCAGGATAACACAGTACACTGAGACAGTAGGGGGCCTTCCTCGCATCACAACGCCTGCCTTCAAAAATCCTGGCAAACCCCCAGTTCTACACTCAGCAGCAGCTGTAGAGTACAAGGCTCTATTCTAACCCCTAGTATGCACCAGTATGGCTGGGCCTGGTACTCAGTATGTGCACTCACACACCGGTCAAGCCCAGCTCATACTAGAAATGCCATTAAGGGTAACAGCAGACAGCTGACACCATATGGTGGTAACCCCCACCACCCCATGACCCCCGACCCCCAAACACACACACAATTTTGCAAGTATAGCTGTAAATACTTTAAATATTCGACAGACTATTAGTGCTTTAAACTAAATCTATCTGTTTGTACAAATAACAGTGAAGACTGAAAGAGATTATAAGGTGATAAAACTACTTTAAATTATAAATACCAATATAAAAGGCTTGCAATTATTATTTAGATTTTAAAGATAAAATATGAGCTTCATAAAACAAGCTAGATACACAATAAGCATGCTTACAACTTTTATTTATTCTCAATACAAATTTCTTCTGGATTTCTTCAGCATGATCTGCACTGCCAGGGTTACGATCAGAGAGATAAAGGCAATCATGCGCCACACAACTAACACAGCTTCACATCCCACCTTTGAGAGACACAAATAAAGAGGACCAAACTCTTGTGGGCTACTGGACCAAAGTGTAGACTCTCTAAATGCATGCTGGGTTCCACAACAATCCCATGCTTCTACACCGTGTTTCAAAACACACTACATCTTTGATAATGAGAACATGCCAGATTTAAATCTTACGTAATTCAATGGCTAGCTCTAAAGCACTATAAAAGCTGGATTAGTTTTACAAGGGGAGGTTCTGTAATGTAATCTGAGAGGGATATGAGAGGCTAATTTTTATGGGGTAAAGTATATGTGCAATTTCCTCAAATTACAACAGACAGCTCAAATAGAAACATTACAAATAAAAAACAAACCTTACATATTAGAAACATCAGGTCTTACCAGCAAAACAGAATAAATACAATGTTTTGTTGTAATTTAGTAGGATCTTTAAGGATAAAGAAACTGCATTAAGTGATATTCCATTTCAGTAGTACATGCAGGCAAAAAAGATGTTTTTCTGCCATGTTACTATATGGTGAAATTGAAAACCACAGTAAAATACAGAGGTTACTTTCTTCCTGAATTATACAGATTCAAACTAGATTATAATCACCAGTCTTTTCAGTAGTCACTTCATATACAGTACCTCCCCAGGTAGAACTAAAGTGGGGCTTAATATGTAAATCTCTTAACAGCAGGATAATCCTAGCTTGAGAAATAAGGATGCATCTCCATCACAGATGCATCCTGCCTTCCCTCTTTTGACTGACAAGCCTAAATGTGTTTTTGTCAGGATTGTCAGTGTGGAACAGAGCTTTCTGTGTGAGTGAGTCAGCAGCAGAGGTAGTGTGGGTTAATGAGCACTGTTGGTGTGGCACAGCTCACACACCAGGCATAACAAACTCAAGAGCAAAACACACAGTGAGGTGCAATAACAAAGGGAGGTGCTCAGACTAGCAGCACATGCAGTGCAGATTTTAATAAAGCCAAGGTTGTGAACAATGCAGAGGCAAGCTGAGCATCTGAAACACATAGCATCTCTGCCTCCTGCAGAATCCCCCACAGTTTTACTGCCAGACCACCAGTAGAGTTTTAAGAGCCAACCCGGTTTAGCTGAAGCAGAGCATGAGTGCTCAGCTGAGAACAGGTTCCCCGATATCCATATTGATCTTCATACGTTACAACTGAGCCAAATCAATTATTAAAGACATTTTGGAAAATATAAGCATGGTCTAAAAGAAACTCCTAATATACATATACAAGAACTCGTAAATTATTTAAAAGAAGAAAAGTTCTCAAAAATGCTGTTCTGTGTGAACTTTAAGCATTACTTGAGGTTTCAGAGTATATGAGGTTGGGGGCTGAATAAGCAGGTTGCTGTAACAGTGGGTTCTGCAAGAGGAGCACTTGTGTGCCTTTCCCAGAATGCTCAGAATACTCTAGTAACATCTAACAAAGGACTAATAAGAAAAGCAATGCACTAATGTTTCAGGCAAAAACTGTTATAAATAAGACAACAGCAAAATGGTTATGTATAATATGTTATACAATATGCCAGGACACTCAATCAGCTTTCTGTTCTATAAAAATATTAATAGGCATTTCAACAAGACAGAGCAGCTTCACCTGAAAATACTGGACTGATACCAAAGCATTCTTTAAGATCATTCAGTGTTTCTTATACTATTTAATCCCCACAAAAAAGGAGTCTCTAAATTAGCTTAAAATATCTCAAACACGCTGTCATCTGGTTCAGAAATACGGAACAGCTTTAAAAGACAGCCCAACTGTTAATTAATTTAAAATTTGAAAAACATCATATATTTAAAAAAGTGTGTTCTTCAAAATTGGTCCTGTTATTCATTAAACACACCAATATTACTAGGACTTCT
>JBBPCW010274478.1:0-11435 GCA_037974425.1 Phenacogrammus interruptus
CTCTCAAACAAAATGGCAATAATGAGCTTTGAGGAACTTCTAGTAGTGTTTCACCTCCAACTGGTCTCAGTGTGAGAAGAGAGTGTCGATTACAGCAGTGTTTCAACACCATCAGAGCCAGCCCCCCCCCCAAAAAAAAATAAAATTTTTAAATCCCCACACACCCCTAAGGGCAACTTGCCAACTGTGGGAAGAAACTGACAAGAAAACGTGGCCAAAACCCTTCCAGACACTGGGAGAACACTGGGAAAAATCCAACCCAGGATAAAATAATACACAATAAAAATTACTGCACTATCAGCAAAAAGCAACACCCTCCACGCAGCAGAACTACACTTAAATTCAGAACATTATACCAGCAGCATGTGTGCAATCAAGACAACCAATACTCATCCACTGATTTACTTAGTTTATTAAATTACACGAAAAAACAACAAAATGCTTTTCCCAAACAAGCACTAACAAGCGGATGAATCTTCTACTGTTTTTTTTTTTTCAGCAGCCAGCTGTGCCTTCTCTTCTCTGTAGCCTTTTAGCAGTTGATTAATCAAGGTCAGTTCGTTTTCCCGTTTAAGAGGAAACAGAGGTGGAAAAGGGTTGCCCTTATATTCGATAACAGCCATGGCAGCGCGGTCCAGATTTTCTCGGTTTGGTAGACGAGCCATCTGCGTGTAGCCACTTGATTGGTCTTCAAACCTCAGAGCAAGAACTTTGAAAAGCTTCGGAATCAAATCCTTCTCCTGAAAATGACAGAATATCAAATGTTATCTTAGGGCAAGATTACCGTGTTCTCTGTCATGCAGTATTCATTAATAACTATTTGGTAGGAATGCACCCAAAATTCGGCAACCAGTAACTTTTTACGCGACCGAAGCAGTGATTAAGCAATCAACACCCGCAACCTGCAGCTCCAGACTGGATTAGAGTCAGCATGTCTGTGTCTGCTGTGTGGCGCATTTCCATATATCTGGAAAGACACGCCGAAAGCCGCTTGTAAAGCAAGCAATGACGGAATTTCTAGAGGGAGTGCATCGATGGAGCCCAGAAGAGGTGAGACCCTTCCAGCACACCCACTCCTTCTGTGTTTCTGAAAAGGCAGGAAAGTTTTCCAGTGATTCCAGTTAATATATGGGCTGCCAGTCTATGTTTAATACACTATTTTGTTAAAGGCCTACAGATAATAATGTTTATCTTTCAGCAGTTTTGAAGCTCTTGTTCTGAACGCAGTGTTCATGCACTTCGCTCAGAATATTAAAATGCACTTGAATTCACTGGTTTTATGAGAGAAGATATTTAATTGTAGAACATTTCAGCTTTCTTGCTTTTAGGCTATTCATGAGTGGGGCAAAGTAAAATATTTTATTTCAAATTTTATTTTATATTGTGCATTGTTTGAATGCTAAATAAATATTTTTATAGTTTGTAACAGATTTATACTTTGTATCATGAATATTAATTTATGCCATTGTAAGTACACACAGCTCCAGCCAGAATGGCAATGTTACAAAAATTTGGTAAAATAATTTCTTCCAGTGTTTCCTCATTTTCGGTTTTCTGTTTCAGCAAAAAAAAAAAAAAAAAAAAAAAAGACTCGGACGGTCTCACAGGGACTGTCTTACAGTCACTAGTCACAGAGAGACAGTCCCCCTGGAGACATTAAGGGTTAAGTGTCTTGCTGAAGGACACAATGGTAGAGGAGGGGGGTGTGAAGCTAGTCCACTACCACCCAGGCCTAAAACCAAAACTGGTCTATGGCTGCATGGTATTCCGATTCCTAGCAGTACTGTTAGCTATATACAGGAATTGACATAAATGGTATGCAAAATGCGCACCCGTTTTCTGTCTTCATATCACAAATGCGCATGACTGATAATAAAAGTGTGCCAAATTAGCCGCAAAGCACAAACAGTTTTTGCAAAGTGACTCTCGTGTTTAAGTTACAGCATCAGAAGGTGGTTTTCCAATTCAACACTGAAAATCTCTCTGGGACTGCTGTGGCTCCACTGTAGGATACAAGCCATCATTATTACAATAAATATAGTGACATTTTTTATAGGTTACATTTTTCATTTTGAGTGTCGCTCTCGGAGAGCAAAGCGAACAAGAGCCGCCTACCGTCAGCCAAAAATCTGCCATCTTCATGGACTTTTCATTCGTGTCTCCTTGTTTAGCATAGTCGATCAACTGAAAAAGAAATAAGGAGGGGAAAGAGCATGAATTACCTTCATTCATTTACTTCGATGTAATACTTCAATGCTCCTATATCTCTGATACTGCTACCACTCTGGTTAAAGTAAAGCAGCCCCTAATAGTCACTGTGAACATACCAGACCACAGCACACAGTGTGAACAGTGTGGCACTTTCTCTGTGTTGAACCAATTTAGATGCCAGGGGAGCAGTGTGTGTGGGGGAGGCAATGTGTGGTGTGTACGGAGAAGTATGTGGGATGAACCTTGCTCAATAGTACCTCAGTGGTGCCACTGGCAGGCCTGGGATTGAAACCCATGACCCCCATGACCCCAGCACCCCCTGACAGAACGTCCACAGCAGGTTTACTGCATGATCTGGGGTTTTTGCTAACTGGGATGTTTTAAGGTAAGTAGCAACACAAAAAGTAAAACAGAAAATCCTGAATCATTAATCCTAGTAGTGTTTCTCTTTTAATCTGAGTGTGCGTGCTTTGTAGTGCTTGATAGAGTGTGTGTGTTTGTATCTGTTAATCTGTGTGTGTGTGTGTTTAGTAGTGTTTGGTAGTGTGTGTGTGTTTGGTAGAGTGTGTGTGTTTAGTGTGTGCTTTTTTTGGCAGAGTGAGTGTGTGCATAGTAGTGTTTGATAGTGTGTGTTGTTGTTAGAGGGAGTGTGTGTTTAATAGTGTATTGTTGTGTGTTTGTTTGGTAGTGTGTGTGTGTGTTTTATGTCTTTTAATCTATGTGTGTGTTCGTGTTTACTGTTCAGAGCTGATCTCAGACCTGCTCCTCTTCACTCCCACCTTTTCCGCGTAGAACTGAACCTCGTCTGCCCGGGCCCGGGTGGTCTCGATCCGCTCGTGCCGAACCAGCCCCGTGAGGATGTTCCGGAGCATGTGGATCCTGGACTCCGGACCGAGCCCCATCCTCCGCGCGACCCGGCCATGCGAGATCAGCACGCGAGCAGAGAGACGCATGCTGAAGATCTCACCACTCAGACCACCTTCAGATCCAGAGTACTGAAAATCTCACCACTCAGAGCACATTCAGATACAGTGTCGTGAAGATTTCACCACTCAGACCACCTTCAGACCCAGAGTTCTGAAGATCTCACCACTCAGACCACCTTCAGATCCAAAGTCCTGTGGGATGAGGACAGTAAACTCCAGAAATAAACAATAAACCTCAGATCCTCTCGACCTTCTGCTGTCACACACCACGCGTGTCCTCACTAGCAGAGGAGACTTCCGGGTACAGTTAACCATGCATTTCAAAATAAAAGTTCGGTCTAATTGGGACTTCGTGTTTTTTAAATGTTGAAAAAAGTATTAAATGCAGAACTATCTCATAGACTACCTTTAAGAAAATTGTTGTGAAAATGTTACGAAACATAGACACACACAACATAATTAGCCAGAAAAAAAAACACGTAGCAAAGCGGATTTTCTGACATAACTGTCTCATCATACACTACTACATGAACAAAAGTATTGGTACGCCTGACCATTCCACCAACAGGGGGTTTAATGACACAGCATTCAAATCCATAGCCTTTAATGTGAAAATGGTCCCTCTTTCCAGCTATAACAGCTTCCAACTTCTTGGGAGGCTTTCTACAAGTTTCTGTGAGAATTTGTCTCCATTCATTCTGTAGCATTTATAAGGTCAGACACTGATGTTGGACGTAAAGGTCTGGATCACAATCTTCCACTCAAGTTCTTCCACACTGAACTCCTCTAGTATGTCTTTATGGAGCTCGCTTTGTGCACTGGGACACAGTCATGCTGGAATAAAAAAGGTTCTTTCACAAACTGGGTCCACAAAGTTGAAGCATGGCGCTGTCCAGAATATCTAGGACTGCGGAAGCAGTAAGATTGAAATTCAATGGGAGTAAGGGGCCAGCTGAATTTAATAAATAAAAGATGTGTCCCAATACTTTTATCCACATAGAGTATGTAGAACATCATACAAAGGAACAATTATGGGGTACCACAGTACGGTTCTGGGTGACAGACAATAATCCAAGTGAGGTCGTCAGGACCCTAAAGCATGTAAAATGTTTTTTATTGGAGAGCTTAAAATGTCAGAAAGTTATTGACTGTAATTTACGTCCATTATTTCACCCATGTTGTTTTCTC
Organism: Phenacogrammus interruptus; assembly: GCA_037974425.1. Taxonomy (NCBI): domain Eukaryota; kingdom Metazoa; phylum Chordata; class Actinopteri; order Characiformes; family Alestidae; genus Phenacogrammus; species Phenacogrammus interruptus. The sequence continues at coordinate 4,326 of JBBPCW010274478.1, forward strand.
TCAGACAGGAAAACAGATGTTAGACTCGATAGAGTTACAGGATGCAGAGCAGCCCAAACCAAACTCAGTCTTTTCTGCCACAAACACACTCTGCTGAACCTGCTGAACCTCAGTCTGTTGCAGCAGCCTGTTCTTGGTTAACACACATTTTCAGTTCCAGTAAAGACTTGGCTGGAGCAGCTAGTGACCTAGTGGTTAGAGAGTTCCCCCTGCGACTGGAGGGTTGGGGGTTCAAATCACTGGACCTTTAGTGACATGAGGTATCCTTGAGTATCCCCACACACTGCAGCCCGGGCGCCCCTCATTGGTATCAGCCTCTTGCTCAGCTGAATCACATCTTATTTAACGAGAAAAAATATAAAACACTGCTGTAATCGACTCTCTCCTCTCACACTGAGACCAGTTCCTCAAAGCTCATTATTGCCATTTTGTTTAAGAGAGAACGAGAGATTTTTTTTCTTTGAATTATTCAGGTTCTGTAAACGCTGCATCATTTCTCTTATTCTGATGTTTCGTCATTTCCTTTAAAATGATGCTTTAAATAACAATATTTTTATTTGGAAATGAGGAGAAATATTGTCAGCGGTTCTTAAAAACGAAGGCAAAGCTGTTCAGTTCAATACTTGCAGCTAGAAAAGATCAAACCTGAGAGCTGTTTTTTTTTCCAGAGCTGTTTATGGCACATTTGCGCAATTATTATGACCTCTATGTTTGAATTTTTGCACACTTAATGACTGCAGCTAGGAAACAGTATTTGTTATAATTCTACTGCATTACTTTTGTCCAGTTTTGAATAGAACTACAGTGACCAGTCACACGGTTTTCCCAGCCACTGTGAGACAGATTTTATTGAGAAAGAACCAGGTGTCGACAGCAGCTGCTCCCTTCTCACCCACAAAGCATTTCCACACAGACATATTTGCTGTTCATTTTTAGTCTTTTTCTTAGAAAAAACATGCAAATTGTTTAAAACATATGAATCAAAACAGGTTGAACCTCAATTCTTTAATGGTTCATATATACATTCAACCTCATAGACACATCAGGTTCTAAGAATACAAGACATTATTCCTGAACATTCATTATTATGAATATAAAACACTCTAAAAAAGTCTTTTGTCATGAGTTTTTTTAAAACAGTGAAATCTAAATGCTTGAATGATTTTTGATAAATGTTTTTATTTTTTAATCTATATAATAAAAAACTACTCTAGTTTGGAAATACTACTTTAAAATCCTTTGTCTTTTAGTGAAACTTGTTTTGGTGCTATTTAGAAACATTTCTGCTGAGTGTGTATCAAAAAGAAATGTTATAAATGCTTTAAAAATAAAGAGTAATATGGTTTGAACACTTTTTTGAGTAATCTGATTATTTATGCTGACATTCAGCCACTGAGCAGTTAATGATTTTAGGTAATTATTACTAAAGAAGTGTGTGAAAGTGACAGTTGGATCGTTATCATCTGAAGTAGCCCAAAATAACAACATTTGCTGAATCACTGAGGCAGCAGAAGAGCTGGCTTGGATATAAAAGGGAGGATGTAATGAGTTTTTCATGAAGGAGCATCACAGAGCCACTATGAGGTCATTTGTCTTGATTGTGCTCCTCGGAGCTGCCTGTGAGTATTACATTCACCAAAAGACTTTGAAAATAATAAATATGTGTAGAATCTGGTACACAGAATTTGCTTGATTGCCTTTATGTCCAGTTGCTCTGGAGGATGACAAGATTGTCGGAGGGTATGAGTGCACACCCTACTCCCAGCCCTGGCAGGTGTCTCTGAACGCAGGCTATCACTTCTGTGGTGGCTCTCTGGTCAACCAGAACTGGGTCGTGTCTGCTGCTCACTGCTACAAATCGTAAGTGTTTTATTTAATGATGGAAATTCATTAAAGAGTAGAAAAGTCAGTGAGGACCATTTGTGTCACCCACTCAGTCCAACACCGCTATCTGCTTCCTTCCAGTCGTATCGAGGTCCGTCTGGGTGAGCACAACATCCAGATTAACGAGGGCTACGAGCAGTTCATCACCTCCTCCAACGTCATTAGAAACCCCAACTATGACTCCTGGACCCTGGACAGTGACATCATGCTGATCAAGCTGGGCCAGCCTGCCAACCTGAACCAGTATATTCAGCCCGTGGCCCTGCCCAAGAACTGCGCCGCCGCCGGCACCATGTGCAGAGTCTCTGGCTGGGGAAACACCATGAGCTCCAGTGAGTACAAGGAAAAAGTCAACTAGTCATAGACACTTTCGGAATTTTTTCATTAGGTTTTTACTCCTAGTGAATTGGTTAACAAATTCTTCAGAAAGCATTTTCAGGAAAATCTAGAAATTAACTTAAATGGGCCACACAGTGGTGCAGTGGATACTTTTTCCCCCTTAGCAAAAAGTAGTGTACCCAAGTTTACTACGAGTTTACTTATTTTACACTAAAACTTAGGCAGTTTACTTTTATATACTATATTTTATTTTAAGAATAGTATAGTGAAGTATACTTGACTTATACTGACATGTACAAAGAAAGTATATAAAGTATACTTTTATAAACTTAAAAATGTTCCAATTTAAGTGAAAGTGACCAATTGTCGTACGTGAACACACCACAGCACACAGAGTGAACAGCACGAAATTCAACCTCTGCAATAAACCCATTCACCAAGTGAAGCAGGGGGCAGCTACAAACACAGCGGCCGGGGAGCAGTGTGTGGGGACGGTACCTTGCTCAGGGTACCTCAGCTGTGCCTAGCAGTCTTGGGAATCGAACCCAGACTTTCTGGTCGCAGAGCGAATCAAGCAAAGTCAGTGTGAATAAAAAACAATGACATTCTCTAGGTTGATCAGAAGAAGTATTAAATTATATTAAATTATATACATTCTAGTACACTACACTTACTTGCTATACTTATACTCAAGTGTACTACTTTTTGCTAAGGGACTGTTGCCTCACATCTCCAGGGTTGGGAGTTTGAATCCGGATAGTGTGTGTGTATGTAGTTTGTATGTTCTCCTAGTGGTAGTGTGTGTTTCCTCCGGAGTCTCAGGGTTCCTCCCACAGTCAAAGACCTGCAGTCAGGTGTACTGGGGATTCTAAATTGACCGTGTGTGTATGTGTTTGTGCCTTGTGGTAGGCTGGCGCCCCCTCCTAGGTGAGTCCTGCCTTGCGCCTGTAGATATACTCCTGGTACCCGGGACCCTAGTAAGGATTGAGCGGTTACAGAAAATGAATGAATGAATGAACTTAAAAACTTTCTAAAAGCAGCTATAAGGCTCTTCACTGCAGAAATAAGAGTTTCCCACAGGCTGAGGATGGGGAATATTTTTGCAGACTTCTCATCTAGAACTTTTTGTCTCAGTTGTTTTCCCACTTTTGCTTACAAATTTTCTTTGTTTATTATCCTCTTTCCATGCAGCTGCTGACTCCAACAAGCTGCAGTGTCTGGAGATCCCCATCATCTCCACCACCGACTGTAAGAACTCCTACCCCGGCATGATCACTGACACCATGTTCTGCGCTGGTTACCTCGAGGGAGGCAAGGACTCTTGCCAGGTACCAGGACACAAAGAAACAGAACATTAATTAAACATTTCAGTTCAAAAGTAGTTAGATTGTTATGGAGTTGCAGTTTCTGCTTTCCATTATTTCTAGACAAATTGGTTTAAAAATCCTTCAGAAACTTTTTTTGTTTAGAATTCTAATGTAGAAATTAATTAAATTAAATGAATAAATACTGTAAAAGCTGCCATATGGCTCTTCATTGCAGAATATGCAGAAATAAGACAAAAATATTGGCCAAATATGCAGAAATAAGATATTTTCCCACAGTGTCATGACCGACTCTTCTGTTTCTCTGTCCCAGGGTGACTCTGGTGGTCCTGTGGTATGTAATAATGAGCTGCAGGGTGTGGTGTCCTGGGGTTATGGCTGTGCTGAGAAGAACCACCCTGGCGTCTACGCCAAGGTAAAATCAAATCTCATGATCTAAACATAGAACAAGCGATGATGTAAACTATACATACTTCCACCTGTTAAACTAGACACACTTTAATTCCGTACAACAATCAAAGTTTTTTTGTTTAGAGAAACTGTAGAAGCTGTAGTGAATGAAATATCTTAAAATGAACACCTGAATGAAAGACCTGCACTTTAGTGAAATTCATTTCTCAAAATCAATTCCCTCTAAAACTGAAAGCATGTTCTCTAAACATCTTCTTCTTCCTCTAGGTCTGCATGTTCAGCAGCTGGCTCGCTGAGACCATGGCCAAATACTAAATCAGCTCTTTCATCCAAAGCTCTTTCAGGACTGACATACACATAAAATCAAAACAATAAAGTTCCTGAAAAACAATTGCTGTGTGTTTTTTTGGTTGTTCTTTCAATGTATAGAAATAATATTTCTGGTCGTTATGCTGTAGTTTGAGGATAAGGACTTTTGGGAGGACATTTTTGGAGAATAAGTTCAAAATCTTTTATAAGAGTTTACTGGTTTAAACAATCAGAAACCAGACTATCTAGAGGCATGCCACACCCATCGTCTCACCTAAATGAGATTTAAAACCAAAAGAAATTATTTTCGGGTGCAATCTTAAAACCCTTTCCTCCGAAATTCTGGGGGAAAATGGGGGCAATGGACCAATACATAACCAAATAGCAGAACGTTTTAAGAAGGCCATTCTGAATTTTCCAGGGAAACCTTGTGGGAAATGTAGATGTAGAACCTTCCTTATATGTGTCACTACCTTTCACTCCACATCACTTCTAATACAAGGAAATGCAGATACAAGTTATCTTCCCCCTTGAAGTAAAACACTTCAAAAACCAATTAAATACCACACATAATAATTCACTGCAGGGTCAAATAAGATCTCGGAATGGATTAAGTTTAGTTAGATAACAAGTGCAGTAACCTACTATTGTCTCCACCAAATCTAAAAACACAGCAAACAAATTCTACAATGGGCATTAAATTCAGTCATTAAATATTACTATTTACTGATTTTGCCCAAACTACAACTGACATAAACGTACTGGAACAAATTTCTCATCTCATAAAATCAGTTGCCATTCCAAAACCTTCCGAAATGTAGATGTAGCACCTGCCTTAAATGTGTCACGACCTCTGATTTCACTTCTACATTTTTTGGATACACACCACTTTTCATAAAATGTGCATAGGATGTGCTGCAACTGACATATTTCAGTATTTTAAGAACTGCTTAACATTTTGAAACTTGGTATTTTACACATTGCTCACATCTCTCACTGGTCCATTTTCTTCTGGCTGGCACAAGAAATTAGCCACCAACAGCCAATCAAAAACATGTCTGGGTGAAAGACCAATCATGTTGTAGGCTCATCCATAATGGTGAACAGACATTTATCCAGTTTCAAAGAAATCTGCCATAAGGTGTCACAACAGCAGAGTATAACATATTTCCCTCTGTTCCTCTAGCATTTGCTCTGTGTTCAAATTAATTTCGTCTTAAACTTACCTTAACAGAATTGAAATGGTCCTTGGTCTCTCCACACCTGCAGTTGTCTCTCATCACAATGCACAGTGTGTCTATCTGATCTTATTTTTGCTCTTGGATTTCTATTACGTAGCTTTGTGGAAATATCACATTAGAAAAGAAGACAAAACTACTTGCAGTGGAAAATGCTTTTTTGATCAATTAAACATTTATTTCTACTAAATCTGCCTCTGAGAATTTTTGTGGCAGGTGTACGGAAGCATAATGAAAATGATTCCGATGTCACATAACGATTAAAATGCCCCCATCACACTACACGCTCTTTTGACTCTTCAAATGTGTAATGTAATAAGATAGGTCTATAACTACTCTTCACTAAATGTATAGATTTTACCTCACCATTCTGGAATGTCCTTTTATATTTTACCTTCCACGGCTGCCACGTTTATTTTACTTCTGCGTTTCTGTTTCCAGAATTTTTTAAAATAAGAACCAAACAACGTTCGCCCCTGTATACATTTTCGTTAAGGGTAATGTTTTAAGCTAAAATTAAATCAAAGTGTTACAATTTCAGTCATTTTTTCTTAGAACCGATCTAATAATTTTGCCAAAAGTCACAGCAAATTTGTGGAAAAGAATTCTCCACAATATTTTATTCTGTGGCAATAATATATCATTCTTCGTGTATTTTATCACCATTTGTTAATACAATACAACTCGCCGCTGGATGAACAGTAAATTATTGAACTGTAAAAATTATTTGTGATTATGTGTACATTTTAGAGTATTTTTATTATTAAAAATACATTAAATTATTGCTGCATTTACTCTGCTTATACAAAAGAAAATGAAAGGTTATGCCAAAGAAAAAGCCCCTGCAAGAATTACATTGAAGTCTGGATAGAGGTAATATCGATGTTTACATTCTAGCATTTCAGTGTGAACTGTACAGTACAGATACGCTTAATAGGATAATGTATTAAACTGAGTTTAAAATGAAAGTAAAGTGTTTTTGGCTGCAAGTTTAGTGTTTACACTATAAAAATAGGCATTTTCCCCGCAAAACACAACAAGGCAGTTTTTCACTATATGCGGGTGCTCTTTTATCTGGCAACATTGGCAAGGAAAATCCTAAGAGGAATAACAACTTAGAGCAACCAGAGCAACCAGAACAACCCCCCACAATTCTCACCTATTTGAAACTGGCTAGTGAAATTATAATAATGGAAATTATGAATGAAGAAATGTGGGGAGCAAACTGTCTCCACATGGCAGGACAATTTTATTAACAAAATACGAGTAAATATTTATGTCCAGGATTACTTCTATTAGCCGATGACTCTGACTTACTCTTTACCTCACAACAGAAGAGGATTTTATTGATGGCTTTGACTGCCTCAAAAAAAAGCCATATTGAAGGTTTGGTTTGAGCCTGATATTACACTGTCAGCTGTGTGGCATTCCTACACTTTGGACATTTTGATTCTTGAACGTGCCACAGCAAAATTCTATAAGGCTACTAAGCTGTGCTTAAGACAGATTGTCAATGACTGGCAGGGTCTTAATTAATTACATTTATGATTATTATTATTATTATTATTATTATTATTATTATTATTATTATTATTATTATTATT
>JBBPCW010274512.1:0-11433 GCA_037974425.1 Phenacogrammus interruptus
TATATATATATAAGAACTTCAGGAAACAGTTTTATCTTGTTATTTCTCAAAAACATAAGACAATAACTGGATCTTTTCACATCTTCAAATTATTTTTTGCACCCAATTGTGGCGAGTAGTATCAATAAAATATGAAGGATCTGTATCAATAAGCAATATCACTATCAGTATTAGAACAGTCCATCCCTACTTGTGTTTGCATCACTTAATTTGCATGCCCCAGTGTTCATTAAATTCAGATCATAATAAAATATCTCACACCTATAAACACATTTGTGGTTTAGATTAAAAACTTAGCCATAATTTTCCGCTTGGTTCCATGCATTGATTCCAACATAAAATTCCAACGTGCTTTTCTTATCAGTAGTAACAGTATTGAAGTATAAGGGTTAAATATGGAAGAAATGCAGTGATATACTGTATATGGATATACTAGTCTTGCCTGTTGATTATTTGACTATATAAACCTCTATACTATCCTTTTCTGTTTTCTGTTGTTCTGTTTTAAACTTGTTGTTTCTGATGTGATGATCATAGGTTCTCTCGATCAGATGAACTGTCCCGTCACCGTCGGTCTCACTCCGGAGTCAAGCCTTACGAGTGCACGATGTGCGACAAGAAGTTCGCCAGGAGCGACCACCTATCCAAACACACCAAAGTGCACAGGAGTCCACGCGCGAGCAGACTAATCAGAACCAACTTCTGACGTGCCAGGACCCTCCCTCCCCCAGCCCACCCACACACACACACACACAACTTGGAGCCTGGAGGCTAACAGGCAAAGTTTTAGAAGATCTAAACAGACTTGCCAGCTGCAGTTTTCCTTCACTTTTCCTTCTCTTCTTCTGTTTATTTTAGAGTTTATCCAGATGTTTGCTTTTATTGGTGCTACAGTAAGCTAACTCAAATCTCAGGGATGTGATTGTTCAGCTCAAAGCAGATTTCTGGCGATTCGCTGAGCTAAGCCCTGACCCAGGTATAGCTGTTCGCTCCATTCTCTTCCCTGGTGTTAAACCATCGGCCGTGTTATTTGAGATGAGATTTGTCTTGTCTTGACTTTCAACTAAAGTCCAAGGAGATTAGGGGGGTTAGAAGGCAATCCAATGCAAAATATAGCAAGAGGATAAAGCATGGTGCTAAACATTGTGTGTATTCCCTGTAAAGTCTAATTGGGTGAGAATAGCATTTCAAGCACATACTAGATTTTTGGTTAAGGCAGCTCAAATTTTGGATTCAGCGCAACAAAGCTGAACAAAGCACTTTTTGGACGTGTCTCAAGGCTGCCTTAAGTCAAGACCAATGCATTTGTTAAACCATCGGTTTCATGTAGGGATATTGTGCTGGATACTGGCCCAGCCTTGTTTGTGTGGAGAGTTTAGGATGCTTTCAGCTGAGGCTTGCATCCATGCTTGTGCTATGATGAAATGACGTAATGAATGATGACATGAAGCCTTGTTTAAAGAGCCTCGCTTTGAGAATTGGTACCGTTTTGGTGGGGTTTACCACCAACTGAGCATGCACAGTCCTCAAAGCCCATTGCACTGGCCAGGGACACAACATCCAGCTGAAACCTTGCCTGTACTTAAATGTTCCAGGCATGATTACATCAGTGAGTCAACAGTGGTAAAACTGATGTGTAACCAAAAACATAAGGAGCTCTTTTAGTTCTTATTGGCTTTTACTGGTCCAAATTTTACACACAAACAGTGTACACTTTTTTCCCCCTAATTTTCTCAGCTATACAGGCCCTATATTCTTTTGACCACTAGAGGCACTTGTGGGCACTTGAGAAATGAACAATTTCTCAACATATTTGGCTTTCCCAAAATCTCGTTTCGTCCGAACCAGCTTCACGTATACCTTCTGGTGAGATGTTTAGGCTGAGGCCAAGATAATCCCAGTTCTTTTTAATCTTGGCAAGCTGCACTGTAGCACAAGCTTTCATATTACATATCTACTATCATGGAATAGTATCAATATCTTAGCACTTAGTGTACTTTTCGGAGTACGGCACTCTGAAATTTGATAAGGTCCAATGAGATTGTTGTTACATTTATGCATTACTTCACAATATATTTCTTATTTCTTTTGTACTGCAATATGATTGGCCTGCAATGCTCCAGGTCTCAGCCGTTGGCCCAATCACATCCCTGATTGAACCAGATGTTTTCACTTTAAGCATCTTCCAGACTTTTCCTGTGCCTCGCGTCTCTTGCTCGGCCGAGAGAGGTTATGCCAAACTGGCGCTCCCTGGTTCCTCGGGGGTTCTTGGGGAGCTTCACTACGTCAGGACTCACTGCTTATGTACATGTACTGTAAAACAAGCATATAAGCTAGGAGCAGTTTCTTTTCTCAGTGTAAAATATTGTTTCTTTTGAAGAAAAGCATTTGTTCCTTCGAAGAAAGCTGCTTCCTCACCATATAGTAGCGTGCTTTGCTTCTGATCGATGCATTAATCGAGCATAAACACGTGGTGCACTTGACGTCAATAAGCTACGTTCATGAGGACGGCCGTACAGTTTAGGTTCTTAAGGGGGCAGCTAATTATGTCTTGTCAATATGAAGCTATTGGTCCTGATTGGTCCTGTTGTAAGAGATGAATCATAGAAGACTTACTGTTTATTCAGATGGCTGTCTTGAGTTTTCTTTGTGGGGGACGTTGGCTTCCTAAAGGAGGAATCATTACAGCGTCCTGTAGTCCTTCTTTTTCTTTGGAACTCTTTTGCCATTTTTGCCTTTTGTGATTTTTTTCTTTCTTTTTTTTTTTTTTTTACATCTGGTCTTAAAGTGTATTTTTCTTTTTGAACATGCAGTCGCCCACTTATGGATCATGTAGAAGAGCTATTGCTGTATCACAGAGAATAAGTAAGAATGAACGCCGTCTCCTTCCCAGTCCAACTCCAGCTATTACAATGTCTCATAACGGTAAAGTATGATGTTCCACACATGTTTGGGAGAGCACAGGTGCTCACGTCATCCAGTGATATTTCGGCGATATTTTTATTGTCTTTCGCCCCTGTTTTATCTTCTTTTTGGAAGAAACACGTGCTGCACAGAGATTTTTTTTCGACTGTCCCGCTCCCCCTTGTCGTTTGCCTTACCAGAGACGCATTAACAAATTAATACTGTTTATTTACAAAGCCATCCAGTGTAGCTGCTCAACTGTATAGCTGGGGACGTGTAGGATATATTTTTGAATAACTGAAAAAAAAAATTGCTATTTTCTTATGTAATTCAATAAAACGAAGCAATAGACAATTCACCCAAAAGCTCAGTAGGCATCATTGGTTTTGTTTTGGTGCTGAGATGTTTGGAAATGAATCTGGAAATGTTTCATGAATGACCTGGTTTTTGTCACTGAAGTGAAATGTCTGACATAAGCTGTTTCGAATGTAAAATACAGTCCTATTTACAAAGTCTGTGGTCATTTTCTATTCTTTTGGTGGCCTTTCTGAGCCTAAGGCTCAGAAATGCGGCTTTGAAGCATGTGGGAGAGGAATCTTAGCTATTGGCCTGTTGAAGCCCTACCGCCTGTAGAACTGGAATGTCTGGCCCTCTGAGCTGAAGTTTTGGGTTTGGGAGGCGTGGCAACCTCAGGATAAATGGCGGGTTGGGAATTCGGAGGTTACTGTAGGTTAATGTGCCATCCAAATAGCGTCATTTTGTGAATGGAATAGTCCTACAATAAAACATTTCCTAGTTTCAAAGTTTGCTCTTGGGGCCAGACATCAGCTACAGAGGCTGAATTAGTGAATATAATCAAATATTCATGTTGAATTCACACAACACCCTATGATGTGGTTGTTGATGATCTTGTGTTGTGGTTATACACAAACAATTCTGTGATTCATGGAGGCCTATAATAGTTGTTTTTCCACAGTATATTGTTTTTGAATAAGCACCACAATTTCTTATTAATTCCATAGTGGGCATGCGTTCAAGAGCATTCAAATTCTATGTTATACTAATTTACTGTTATACTAATAGTTAAACTAGTCTAATGACTGGGATATTTGAGAAATGGCACTAAACAACAGCATGTTATTCTAAGATGCTGAACACCAATCACTATAAAGGACCATTTCCACCATTTAAGAAAAGGGTTTCTCATAACTGACACAATGCATAATTACAAGACATTTTCTCATTATTATGAGTCAGTATGATGAAAATTTAAGTGATATTTCAGAAATATCTTGTAATTGAGAAGTCCTAATTACTGTAAACTTCCTCATTAAGATTATTATTAGCCCATCATTAGAAATCAAGCTATAATTACAAAATACTATTGTGAAATTGAGATAATAAACCATAATTGTGTTAGCTTAGAATGTAAGACATAATTTTGTATTAATTATATGAGAAGTTAGATTAAGGGTTAGGTACAATTTTGAAATAATCTTGCATAATTATGAGATAGTAAATCATAATTAAAAACATTTCTTCTTCTAAGATCAGTGTGAGAAAATAGGCCTGTATTATAAAATATTAAATGAGCAAGTCATAATTAGAAGATAATAAATGATATAACCAGTAAGTTTTGACCAAGTAGGGTTTGTGATTAAGTCGTAATTATGAGATCCTAGTTTCTAACTCATAGTTATGAGAAATCATGAAATAAAAGGTCAGTTATGAGATACACTATATAGACAAAAGTATTGGGTTGTCTTGGTATGCTGAAGAATTAAGTTTACCCTTCACTGGAAATAAGGGGGTGACTAAATTCAAGAATTAAGGGTCCCAATACGTTTACTCACATAATTAGGTGTTGCTTCCTCATAGTTTGCTGAATTACATTTTTAAGGGTTGGAACTGGCTTCCAGTGCAATGTAGTGGAGTTTGAATTAATTTTGAATAGCCTAGTTTGTGATTGTGCACCTAAATTCATATTTAACTATTTAGAATATCTTTATTGTGAATTGCAGTACACAGGAATATACAATACAAAGAGATGTGAGTGGCAGCTCTGTAGATGCTTATCTCTGTTAAACACGCGTTTTACATATACGTGTAAAACAAATAATAAAATGTGATATGTAGTGGAAAATGTCCGCTGTACAAGAATCGAGCAGTGTTTAAGGTGTCAATGGGAGCAAGTATGTATTAATATTACATAATGAAGACACATTAAACAGTATTGCACTGATAAAAAAAAAAAAAACCAAACCAAACTTTCTTCTCTGCGTTTCACAGGGAGTTAGTTTTTGGTCTGGTGGTCCTGAAAGTAACCCCCCCTCTAAAGTGCAGAAAGGTGGATTACAGCACAGACTCACTCAGACTCAACTTCCTGTTTTTGCAGCCCAAAACATTGGGCTGGGATTAGCAACAACTATTTTCATTTCGAGTATTTTTCTGTAAACCAGTTTCTTATCTTCATGCTTTTTCAGACGTGACCAAGTACATTTTTTGGATGGATCTCATTTGGCAGGTGAGATGAACTGCTCTTAAAATTCACAAAATAAATCTGTTAGCTAGCTTAGTGGCTAGCGTTAGCATTAGCTTCTTTCCTAGTCTCCTTTCGAAATGTTTTAAGAAAAGCTAATAGTGGTCGCGTCTGTGTTTTCCTCGAATACTATATTCAACTTTGTCCCTTAAAAAAATCCAGAAAGCAGGAAAAGTGGTGGAGGAAAGTATATTCTTGTTGGTTTTGAAATGGTGAGGCTAAGGCTAGCTAGGAATGCTTTGCTGCTTTGTACAGAATTCAGTTCTTGCTGCTGCATAGCTCATCTAGCTGGAGCAGAGATGTTATTGAGGTTAAATGAATGGTAATACTTTGAATTTTTTTTTTTATAAATTAGTTTAAGTATCCTGTGCCTCAGGTTGTACACCTGGAGGGAGTACTCTGGACGTCATTTTAGGTATCTAAAATTCACTTCAGGAACAAAACATGCTTCCAAACAAGAGTTGGTTTGAAAATGACAAGAATAGTCCAAATAGAAATGTAGTTTCTAGCCTTAATTATATTACCTCCAGTGATGTAGTACACCTGCACTGCTCAGTTACTGCACCTGAGTTTCATCTCTCATCTATTCGTGAGGTCTGTCTGGAGGTGGAAAAACGGGGAAAGCTGATTTTGTTTTTATCTTTAGCATGATAGAAAGTACTAGAATTAACTTATCTAAGCATATGCAAGCAACTCATGAACTTTGGTCTGCTGGCGAATTTTGTCACACCAGCTTGGACCTATATGTATTCACCTGCATGCTTACCTAAGGTTGCGTCATGATAACCCTAGAGTTTAGTTCCTGTCCTTATAAATTATTTTCATCTAAAACCTGCTTGCCAGCTAACACCATAGCTGTTTCAGACTGTGAGTTGTCACTTGGATGTCCAGTGCCAAAGCTGAATAAAAACCGACCTACCTAGCCTTGAGGCAGTTAATCAAATGCACAAAAGTATTGGGATGTCTGACACCAACAAGGACTTTAATGACATCAAAAAAATTGTTTAATATGAAATTGGCCCCCCTTTGCAGTTATTTTTAGAAGGATTTCCAGCATGGTGTTGTCCAAAATGTATTGCTATGCTGAAGCATTAAGATTGCCCTTCACTAGAAGTAAGTGCCCTAACCCAAACTCAAACGAAAAACAGGTGTGTTTCAATATTTTTGTCTATGTGGTGTAAGATGTTAGTGTTATTTGTTCAGTAATCTTGGGAAATTAGATATTACTGTGTGGCATGTTTTTATTAGATTTGAACATGCTACATTAGAGCCACACATATATGCTCTATAATATCAGTGTTCAAAATAAGAAAAGAGGCAGCTTTCCATCACAGACTTATGTCTCAGTTTCAGCATTGCTATTTTTATGTGTGGTACATGCTCGTCAGACTGTGTGTGGGAGACTTTATCTTTTTGTGCACGGCTTCCAGCTGAGTGCATGGGATGAGTCCGGGCTGATTTCATTTTCATTTAAGCCGCTTACTTGTATAGACAGAGCAATAAGGCTGCAAGCTCCCACCACATCGACGGGATTTGGCCAAAGTCATTACCATTTGGGATTTTAATGTGGCATAGGGTTTTTGTTTTATTCTTTGTGCAGCAGAATCCTGTATGCCTTCAGAACCCTTATTATTGCCATGCTGGACTGATCAGATTGGGCCTTCCATTCATTAGGATCTGTTATGTAACTGTGGTCTGGACGGTAACCGTTATTTTGGTTTGGTTTCCTTTCATTTTAACGCCTTTTTAATACGGGTGGCCATTTGTTGTCTATAGCTAAAGGATGGGATTCAAATCTGTTGTTTCTATTTTTCACTTTGAAGTCAAGTCAGTCTTACTCTGTGCATTTATATAATGCAGTGTGTCTTCATATCTTATAGAGAAGAGCATGGACAGCTCAGTGACCCTGTGGCAGTTCTTGCTGCAGCTCCTCCTGGATCCCAGCAATGACCAGCTTATCTGCTGGACCAGTGAAGATGGGGAGTTCAAGCTGCTGCAGGCAGAGGAGGTGGCCAAGCTGTGGGGGGCTCGTAAAAACAAACCCAGCATGAACTATGACAAACTGAGCCGGGCTCTGCGTTACTACTATGACAAGGTGGGCTTTTTGTATTAACTTGGCACCATTTTGAATCTGGCTGTTCATTCGAAATAAACCATCATAGTGCTGGACGATGTATTGGTAAATTAGCGATGTATGTCATTTTGTATTAAATGCAATAAATTGTAAGTTTCTTTCATAGAAATATGGTTTCTGTCTGTGCACAGTTCAGGGCTAATCAGAATTGTTTCTTAAATCTGCCAGATTTCATGCTACAAGTGACCAAATTTGATTTGTCTGTAGTCACATTTGTTTGGACAAAGTCATTGATTCTCCCAGTAATAATACACCTAGGGCAGGCAGTCAAAATCAGGCACAATTAAAAGCTCAGATCATGATGTTCTATTCCTTACTGACTATAACTAACAGATTGTTAGTTTCGTGTTTCACCGTTTTTTTTTTTTTGGCAGCAAGAATGTAAACAAAATCTGACAACAGAATAGGAAGACTTGATCAGTAGGTTACCAGTTCATGGTACTTTTTTAGTTAATAGGATAACAAGCACTAGCAGTAATGTTCAGAGAATAAATGAAAATGTATGAGAAAGTACAAAGATGCTAAGTGAGGCACTGACCGTCTTGTCACACATCCTGACTTCATATATTAATGACAATGAATCATGGGAAACCCGATCTGCCTGAGCAAGTTTGAAGATTCTGTGCTCACAAACTTGAAACTTGGATTTGATGTGTCCTTTTCCCATTCAGACAGCAGAAATTCATATAAGATATGCTGAAAAATCAGATTCAGGTTGCCTGTCTGATCATGGCTGGGCATAACTGATACAACTACACTATATGGATTAAAGTATTGGGACACACCTCTTGATTTTTTAATTCAAATGACCCTTTATGTCCAGTGAAGGGCAATCTTACTGCTTCAGCATATCAAGCCATGCTTCCAGCTTGGTGGACACAGTTTGGGGAAGACCCTTTTCAATTCCAGCATGACTGTACCCAAGTCCACAAAGCAAGTTCCAGAAAGACATGGCTGAATGAGTTTGGTGTGGAAAAACTTGACCCCCCCACCACAGAGCCCTGACCTCCAATGCTTTGGCATGAACTGGAGATTGTGAGCCAGACCGTCTAGTCCAACATCAGTATCTGACCTCCTAAATGCTCTACAAAATGAATGGGCACAAAAAGTCCCTGTTGTAGTAATGGTCAGAGATCCTAATATTTGTATCCATATGGTGTACATCTTGATACTTTTTGAAAATACTGTAACATTAAGTGGTAACAGTACCCTAAACCTAACACTATGTAAAGCTATGAAATTGGCCCATTTACTTGGTACAGAAAATGAAACATCAAAACCTCACAGAATAGTTTAACCTGCAGATTTGTCTGCAAAGTCTGTGTATGCACTAGTTTAATACTACTCCTCAGAGCCAACCAGTCAAAAGGGTCTGCCATAGTAGCTTCCAGTAATTTAGTAGTTTGCAAATCAGTTTCTCAGTCTACTTCTTTGCCATCTTTAAATTGAGTTCCTTACGTTGTCCTTATGTTTACAAGTAAATTCCAAGAAATCTTTACAAGCATATGAAAAACAACCGTTTAAAAATTATTTACATTCTTATTAGGTATTAGTGTGTTACGTCTGGGTTCAATTTACAGATAAGGTTTGTAAATAAATGAAGTATGACCAAAATAAGCAGGGGTGAAGTACATGTAGCCAACAGACAAGAGTAGACGAATCGAATGTCCACACACATACGGAATCAAACAAGAGCTTTATAATTTACAAGGATATTTACAATATGTACAAGAAATGGAGGGCAAGATATATACAAAAACAAACATCAGAAATACTCACATCCAAAGTGGGGGACAGACAACGCCAAAGAAATGTACAAAATAACAACCCTAAACCTGCCTATACCCAACTAACAAAACAAAAATAGTGTCTGCCTGTACACCCACAAAGCTAACAGATTATTTCAGACGCCTCCTTTCTACTGAGGAAACAGCAATCAACAAGGTGAAAAAACATAAGCCAGCTCGAAGTAGACAAACAAGACTAACTCAAGAGTAAACAAAAGTCTACAAGTCTACAGGACAAATGCTTAGCTCAGTTGCTATCCACCTACAAGCTCTTTGTCTCACTCTTCCTTTCTCTCAGCTTCTCTCCTAACGATTCAAGTGTGCTCAGGTGTGTGACGCTCAGGGTTCTCTCTCTCCCCGGTCTGCTCAGGGTTCTCTCTCCGGTCTGCTCAGGGTTCTCTCTCTCTCTCCGGTCTGCTCAGGGTTCTCTCTCTCTCTCCGGTCTGCTCAGGGTGCTCTCTCTCTCCAGTCTGCTCAGGGTGCTCTCTCTCCCCGCTGTCCTCAGTCTTTTCAAATCCGGAGGACGGTACTTCCTATGCTTGGTGTCCAATCCAAACTCCCGGCATGATTGGAGATTCAGCTGCATGACATAAAGCACGTGAGACAGAAAGAGGGGAAAAAAATCACAACGTGCTCTGGCACGTAACAGTGTAGAATCTGATATGCAAATTACAACATGCAATAACTCAACTGTGTTTTGTGGCACTGTATCAGTAAGAAACGTGTTTTATGGCAGTGGCAGTTCGAAGGTTTATGTTTGTGGTGAAACATGAAGGCAGGTTTGTTCTGTAACAGCTAGGTGCTGCCTTCAGGAACTTCTAATGCATATTTTTGTACATTGCTCATGCCTTTCTAAAATGAGCTCATTTATTTAATTGCAGGTTTGGCAATGCTGCAGGTGGAGAGAGGAGGAGGGCTTATCTAAATGAGCTATTTTTAGAGATGGCATGTTTTTTCTCTGCAGGTAGCAATACCCATGTTGAAATCTTGAGTATTGACCAGTATTGTTTTTTTTTTGTGGTTTTTTTTACTGAGCACATTAAAATTAACCATGTTAATTATTTTTTCTTCATTTATATTTAGTTCAGAATGTTGTGAGACTATTGAATCTTAAACCCATTCCCATGAATTGAATCAAATTGCGGGCTTTACACAGCCTATTACTTGGATTCAGATAATTGCCTAGCTTAAGCATTCTTGTTACAAGTTTGTGATTTGATTTTGGAAAGTAGCCTTTCAATGCCATGTTTGTCCTGGAAATGCTGTTCTACCACTTGAGGTCACCATCGGACCATCTTAAGGTCTGTGGCTCAAATTCCAGTGACTAAAAAATGGAAAAGTTCAAAGGAGAGCATAGAAGTTTTTGAACCACAGTAAATTAAACAGTAATTCAGAATGGCTGTGTACTGTGTGTGTCTGTGTATTTAGAGTACTTTATATACAATGCTCTGTAGCATCCTGTTTGAATTTGTATGGGCACTGTTATGTGTAGATGGTGTGTGAAGTGAGGAAGAAAAAGACACGTTTTCAGCCTCTTACAATTTCCTTAGTTTTCAAAGTAATTAAATGTATCCTTTAAGAGTGAAAAGGGTAATTGCCCACGTTGGTGAACAACCCAATTAAAGGGATAATTATAAGACAGCTGTTGGTCTGCTTTAGTAAACAAGTGTAGTTTGGATCAACCTTGCTTTGTTTAAGATTGACTTTGTCTTTTATCTTCAAAGTTTGCAATTTAGAGCAAAAACTTGGATGTAAGGGGTATTAAAAAATGAAACATTTTTCTGCAAGAAGGTTCAAACTTATCAGCTTAGCTCAGAAATAGAACCAAAAAAGCTCGCTCCAAGCAGAAGTAATATTTTGTTTCTGTTCTTGCGTTTCCCGATATAACATTCCTAAGCAGGTTAGAACAAAAATGAAAAATCCGTCAATTCTGTTTGTATTACACAGGCTGTCAGTAGGTCTAATAAACATAGAAGGCTTGGAAAACTATTGGACATGGATGGATGGATGGATGGATGGATGGATGGATGGATGGATGGATGGATGGATGGATGGATGGATGGATGGAT
>JBBPCW010274553.1:0-11431 GCA_037974425.1 Phenacogrammus interruptus
CTGATTCTCCACTTAAACCTATGTTCTACAAAGAGAAATAAATGATTACATAGTGAATAAATGTAAATCAAATACAATTAAAAAGGAAATATATGCAAACTGCCACAACACTTCGTATAGGCTAGTGAGACAGGGAAGCATAAATATGTTTTGTTCTTGCTGACTACCTTGTTAAGTTTTTTATATTTGTTTATTTTCACCCCAATCTGATCCAATTATATCTTATTGAGACATTTATGAATGTGATTGTACTGACAACAAAAAAGAGACAAAAATTGTTTATACTTGGTAGTTTCATGCAGCTTCTGCATCAAGATTAGAGTGGCAAGTAAAAGTATGTAAACCTTTTGGAATGTCATGGTTTTCTGCAATGTGTCATAGAATGCGTTCTGATATTTACCTATCACAGAATTTGCGTAAAACAATTACATTACAAAATCTGAAGCTATATCATTATAGAACAAGGTCTTTGCTGTTCACCAATGTACCGGTGCAACCTCCTCATCTTGTATTTTTTTCAAAAAATAGGCGTTTTTCCAGTTATAACTGTCATGTCGGCTGAGGGAGAGAGACACAACAGCACGTAGCAAGATCCAGAGAGACAGTTTATTTATAGCAAAAAACGCACAAAGTCCAACACAAACACTTTTAATCCTGAGGAGCTTCGCTACCTCACGGAGTTCCCTCACTCCTCTGTACTTCCTCAGTTCACGTGATTCCTCAGAGGAGCGTCTCAGTCCGTGACCCCTACTGACTTCTGATCTTTGCCAGGCTCTCCTTAAAGTTGACAGACCTTCTTGCGGCCGAGAGTCACTCCTGAATGGAAAACAGAACAGAGAGATAGAGAGAGAGCAATAGATATAACACTCGTGTCTCGACAGCTCGAGCTTCTCTCCACCGTGTTTCTTCTCTGCTCGATATGAAGCTTTCCTGCCTCCAGTCCCGGCGGTTTCCCAGATACAGTTCCAAACTCACTCACACCAGACTCTCACCAGTACAGCTCAGACCACAGGGAAATACATTTTCACAGACACAACACTTGAATTTTCTTTTAGATATATTTTCTGTAGCTCGGTGAATTGTCACCTTTCCCTCCAGCACACATTACAAGAAACCCCAAGAAGCTGGGTGACCGCGCACTGCTTCTCTGGCTCAGCCGGGATTTAAACACACACTCAACCAATCACACGACACAAACACTTAGCCCATAATGAGCACAGCTGCAGACACTCATCCACTCCCACACTCACGCACCTCTAGTCCAGAGCCCTACCCCTATTATGCAGGTGACCTGCTTCTCCTCTGATGAGTCAGACATTCACCAGACATCACAATAACTTTGTGTTTGTCAACACCGTCAGACACAATAGGCAAATTATAATATGTATTTAGATTTTTTTTAAATTAACAAACATATGTTTGTATTGAAAGAGACTAGTACTTTAATGACTCAACAGCACTGAAGAAACATTGTAAGCATATTCATTTAAAACAAGTAAAACCACCTCTGACAGTGGTAACACTAATCTGACGGTGGTGACCGTGGCCTCATTACAACATACAAAATTCATACCACTCAAGTCAATGGCTTCTTACTTCTTTATTTAACGATTTGGTCCAAAAATAACATCCTGAGCACCATGATAACGTTTTCCAAGGAATACAGGCCTAAGGTACAATTAAGCAATATAATTTTTAAAAGTGCCCCATCCCACATATTGTCAAATATCAAATCTTCATAATAAAAAATAAAGTCATTACCAGTAGGAATAATGTTGTGAATGTTGCAGCAGCAGTGTCCAAAAATATGAATAAAATTCAGGAGAAAATGGCAAACTTACAGCAGCTTGAGTGATCTTAAAACCTGCAGTACAGCTGAAGATTTGAAAACTGGGTCCTCTGGAATGTAGTTGATCTTGTATTTGCTTGATTTTATTGCTTTTTTTGTATAATGACCACATTCCTGCATCTACTACAGTTATATTTTTACTTTGGTGAAGATCTGTGTGTTTTATGAAATGAATACAGGTCAGTCAAGATCAAAATGGAAATAGCTGCCAGAAATAACTCAGGCTTATAAAAAATCATTTACAGACTTAGTTAGAAAAATGTGTTCAAAATACTTCCATATGATTTCAATTCACCAAGCCAGAGGATTTCAAGAAGAATTTCAAATTTGGACTTTTAAAAAATTTTAACTCTGATTGGAGCACACTGTTTTGATAGGTACTATTGATTGCCCGTGTGTAAAGCCAACGAAATTTTCTGTCACAAAATAGCTTTACAGAATCCAGGTCTAAGTCCCTTGTGAGCAAACAAAGTAGGGGGTTACTGTACTATGAGGGTACTGTACTATGAGGGAAGTATATAAAATAATACAGACGTTGAGCCTGTCTGTTAATTGGGCTGGACATTTTACCTAATTTTGATATCTGAATATTTTGAAATATGTTAATTATATCTGATATTCAGCGTAGTATTCGTTTAGTTATTATAATTAAGTAAAGAATTGAGGAATCGTTTGATTAACCATTTATTTAAATAACCACACCCATTCCTACATTAATAGATGCCTCTTTCACCTCTGGAATCTAGTTGATCTGGTATTTGCTTGATTTTATTGCTTTTTATAAATATCTGATGGTGGTGACAAATATGTGGGGCACGTTTTGAGTAACCACAAAGTAATAGTAAATATTGTTCAAAATTCACTGTTTGTAGTTTTTAATACTTATAACAGTGTACTTTTTCATGTGTTAAAGATATTATTAAATTCACTTAATAATTCACTTATAACTTTTTGGTTTTTTTATCAGGTTGAACTTATATATACAATTGATTTTGTAGTCAGTGGACCAGCAGTTAATCATTAAATTAATACAAATTAAAAGTAAGCCTATAAAATAATCTAACATACCGTATGTGCAAAGGATCCCCTGATTATAACTTTGATTATTTTTATTCGTAAAAATGTTTTTAAATTTCCCACATTTATAAATTTTACAGGATGAATGTAGGCTCACACATTGCACACAATGCACTTACACCCAACACACACAACAGCACACTGTTATATTGCAGACTTTTCCATTGGACAGTTAAAATTATTCATTGACAATGTATTGTACTGTGTGTATGTCTCCTTCAGGCCACTGATCCTGACCTAGGTGTGAATGGCCAGGTGCTCTACAGGCTGCTTACACATGCTGACCTGTTTCGCATCAACGCAGAGGGCAACATCTCCACTGCAGTGGCTCTGGACCGTGAGCAGAGGGATCACTATGAGTTGTTAGTGGAGGCATGGGATGGTGCAGTGGACCCCCGTAGGACCACTCTTTTGCTCTTCATCAGTGTGCTAGACATAGATGACAACAGCCCTGTTTTCTCCCAGCCATCCTACAGTGTCATCCTGCCTGAGAACAACCCTGCAGGAATGACCATCCTCCAGCTCAGTGTGAGCCTCCAACACACTAACACATCCACATACATCCACTCAGTGGCATTTCAGTTTATTCTTTAGTGTGATGATAGCTGAAATGATGGCAGCAGTGAGCAAGTAATTCTTTTCCATTAGAGAGCTTATATAAGGAGAAAAATCTTCAAGTGTACCATCAACTGCATATCATTAAGTAGTCCCGTGGCATTGCTTTGCTGCCACATATCAAAGCCCTATTTGTGCTATTTATTTTATGATGAATGATTCATAACATGTGATAGACTAACTAAAATTAAAATAAATTAATCTAATGCCAAGGTATAGACCTGTTCTTTAGTAATGTCAGTGAGATTTGAAACAAGTTTTGCTCACTTGCTACCCTGATACCATCTGTTACCACCTGTTTAGAGTGAACTACTGCTTAACGCAGTCATTCTTGTTGTACGGAATGTTGTGTAGGAATGTTGACGAATCCTGAGTAAGATTTGTGATCCTAATTCTGAGTTGATTTTTTTTATTAAATGTCAAGTAGCCCTATAATGACCACATTCCTGCATCTACTACAGTTATATTTTTACTTTGGTGAAGATCTGTGTGTTTTATGAAATGAATACAGGTCAGTCAAGATCCAAAGTGAAATAGCTGCCAGAAATAACCCAGGCTTATAAAAAATCATTTACAGACTTACTGAAAAAGTGTGTTCAAAATAATTCCATATGATTTCAGTACACCAAGCCAGAGGATTTCAAGAAGAATTTCAAATTTGGACTTTTTAAAATATTAAACTCAGATTGGAGCACACTGTTTTGATGGGTACTATTGATTGCCCGTGTGTAAAGTCAACGAAATTTGCTGTCACAAAGTAGCTTTACAGAATCCAGGTCTAAGTCCCTTATGAGCAAACCAAGCTAAAAGTGGGGGGTTACTGTGCTATGAGGGAAGTATATAAAATAATACAGACGTTGAGCCTGTCTGTTAATTGGGCTGGACATTTGACCTAATTGAAACTGAATATTTTGAAATATGTTAATTATATCTGATATTCAGCGTAGTATTCGTTTAGTTATTATAATTAAGTAAAGAATTGAGGAATCGTTTGATTAACCATTTATTTAATTAACCACACCCATTCCTACATTAATAGATGCCTCTTTCACTTTCCTGGTTTCTTCTCCTGAAGGCTTCGGATGCAGACTTAGACTTCAACATCACATACTACTTGAGGACAGAGGAGGCCAAGGAGCTGTATGAGCTCAACCCCATCACTGGAGAGCTGAGGGTGCTGTATATGTTGGACTATGAGAAACTTGTGCGGGATAAACACACCTTTGTGGTAGAAGCAGTGGACAGCGGAGGGAGCATGCCACCCGGTTTAGCCACTGTGACCGTCACCGTAACGGTAAGAGAAAGTTAAAATATAATACAGTATAAGTGAAAAGTTCAGACTTGAGTGTCGGGTCACCTTGCACAGAAATGATGGTCGTCAGCGTTGCTGGAGAAGGCAAGGTGAGCGGTACAATACGGTTATTGTACATGGATCAGTTACTGCACCTTCTTACCTCAGAGACATCATAGAACCCATCATCATCCCCCAATTCTGCCATCACACCCCCAACTTTCTGTTCATGGATGATAATGCTCCACCACATCGTGGCAGAATGGTCACAGCTCCACTTCAGGAAGTTGGAGTGCCTCATATGGTATGGCCATCCATGTCCCCTGACCTGAAGCCCATAGAGCACATGTTGAAGCAGAGACTGGATGATCGTACCCCACCCCCACGTGACCAGGCAGAACTGCGTGTAGCACTTGTGGAAGAGTGGAACGCATTGCCTCAGAACAACATCATGAGGTTTGTGAGGGGCATGAGACGTCCCTGTCAAGCTGTCATTGCGGCAAATGGTGGAAACACCCGCTACTGACATTGTCAGTTTTTGTTATTTGGGGCTGTCCCTGTCATTGTCTAAATGTTTGGGGTAATAAATATTAAACTAATGAAAATGGTGTTTCTTCTCATACATTATTAGTAATATCAAAGGGAACTTTTACTTATTTAAGTAAAATTCAGAGCAAATAGGACAAGCACTCATGTAAATAACAATATCCCTAACTTATTGTGAGTAGTGTATATTAATATATCACATATGAAATATAGTAACAAGATGGCACCATGAATGGCAGCCTTGGTACAGATCTCTTTCGTACTTTCCTTGTTTTTGTTTATTTTTTGTGGGTTTGGTTACTCGACCACATTACATTTTCCAGAGATCAACTGCTAAACATCAGGCAGTTATCCCAGAATAGTTTTCACCCTTTTTTCCTAAACATCTCTGTGGCGCCCGGCGGAGACGCAGAAGTGGGACACGTACTGGTGCGCTGGTGAAACATCGGTTGTGCTCACATGTTCAGAAGTGATCTTAGGAAGTAACTGTTCCACGCAGTTTTTTTTTTTACAAAGTAATCAGATCAGATCAGGTTAATAACACAGGTCAACAGGTCAAAATTATGTGGGTTTTGTAGTGTTTTATGCTGATTTCATGTATGTGTTTTTTTCCAACACGTACAGTTTTTGTGATGAAGCTAGTTATATATTGCCTGATAGTTATATAATTAGTAATAATAATCATATGCTAAGCGTTTTTGAAGAAACAGTGGTAGCTGACTGACACTGATTATTATATCTATGCCACAGTGTGCGCCTACCTGACAGTTTGCACCTATCGCACTGAAAATATTGAAACAGTTACTTGATTAGTGCCTGTGGTTCAATAAAAAATGCATGCAAGTCTATTGCAAATCTAATATTACTCATAATTCAAAAAGTTGATTTGACTGAAAAAAATTGAAAGCAGATCTGAAATCTTTAGAAAAGATTACCCTTGGTGTGGTGGATAAACCTGATGTTGTATGGCTGAGAGAGGTAATGTGGTAGATGTCTGGCTGCTGTTATGTGAAAGCACAGTTAAACTGAGTTTGATTTTCTCTTCTCTCTTGCTTGCAAAGGACATGAATGACTTTTCTCCCATGTTTGGCCACATGGTATACAGAGGCGTGGTTGCACCCAATGCTTTCAAAGGAACCATCGTGATCACCGTGCGAGCTGAGGACTGGGACACCCCGGTGAGTGGGCTTGAAAGCTTAATGTCCAACCCCTGATAATGTACTATCTCCATTAAGATAAGAAAAGCAAAGATAAGCTAATATAAGATACGATAAACCTTATCCACCCATCTCTCACCCTTTTGGCAGCAGATTTATACAAGATCATATTCCCTTTAATGTCTCAGAAAGTGTAGAATCGGACACTTTTCTATTATCATAGATTTCTAAAAAATGTTTTATGTGGTAGTGATACTTTCAATGAATTTCTTATTGGTGAGTAAAAAGGGTTAAAGCACCAAGAGTAGGTTTGTTTAGGAAGATAAATCCCTCTGTTCAGCACAACCTAATCAATATAATAAAACTTGGTGAATGGGTTAAATGCAGCGGCATAAGTTTGTGCTGGTCACACTGTATGCTGTGGTTGGTTCATGTATGACAGAATGGTCACTTTCACTTAGTTTAGCTATTATAACAACCCTTTTTGTTGACTAATCTAACCACCAGCATATGTTTACAATATAATGACTCAAATCTAAGGTAGTGATGTTGAACAACTGGTGTTATAGTAGTCATAAAGTCAAATTAAATGTATTAATACTGTTCTGGCATTATTGTATCTGTAACTGCTTTCTGACTTGGTCAACATACCCAAACAGAGCTAAACATCAGAGTACAGGTTCAGTTTCAATTAACTGGTGTTCTGCTGTGACACATGTTAATGCTAGTGTCTGAGAGAACCAAATTTCAGGTTGAAACCTGTTGTAACCATTCACACATTTGGCTCCCTATGGTAAACACTGGATGACACAGGAGCTTTTCTATGTCTGTCCAGTTTAATGATCAGCAGTTCTAGGGTCATCTCAGGAGAAAATGAGTAGTTGCATTATGTAGCAAGAGCAAAAGAATGACATATGGATTTGTAGTTAAACTTGGTACTGTGTTGCATGAAATACTGACTGGTTGATGAATAACAGGGAGACACCTTTAACCTGAATGAAGGTTCCAAATCACTTACAAATGAAGTCAGTTTAAACCACTGAACCAAGAACAAATCTCAAACATATATCATCTCAAATATATATCAGTCTCTCCGTCAATGTTCTGTCAGTGCAGGAAATGTGCAAAAGTAAAAACAAAATCCTTCAGTATACTGACCAAAGGCTATCCTACCAAGATGATGGAAGCAACAATTCAGTTTCTCCAGGTCCGTGGCTCACCACCACCGCTGAATTTCCATCATCATCTCAGAGAGAAATCACAGCTCACAACTTCAGCTCACTGAATATATTGATGTTTGGCGATTAATTAATTTTTTTTCCAGTTGATAATTACATTCGTTAATTAAGGAGAGGTAATCAGTCAGTCGAACTTTTAGTATCAGGATTGGAATTACTTTTCTAACTTGACTAATAATGTTCTCAACATAATATGCAGTTAACAAAGTCATATAAACAGCTAGCAAATTAGTCAGGGAAAGACTGTGAAGCAGTCTTGTGCAAAATGAAACACTTTTTCCCTGTCAGTGGTGCCCACTTATTTTGCTGATTAGTTCATTGTTTGTGTTACAGTGGGGATGTCCATTGTGTGTGTTGGTCTTGCAATGCATGCAATTTGTGTGCGATTATACTTAACAGGGCCAATTCAAATTTATCGCTATTTGTTTTCCTAATTGTATGTAATATCATTTCTGTTCCCCTTGTGTGCATGAGTATTCATGTGTTCCTGTTACCTCAGGCCTTCTGCAGTAGATGGTGGTGCACTTGGTCTGTGTGCACCTGCACATTTTGTGTGCGTGGGTGTGAGTGTGTGTGAAGCATAATACTGCCCACTGCCCACTGCCCACACACACGTTAAAGCGACAGCATTTCTAGGTCATTTTTGCATGTCCAATTTTGGTCCTCTGAAGGTGCGGTGGGGTTATATTTAGACGTCCAAATAGCTGAAATAGTTTGCACGTCGTGTAGAAGTCCAGAATTGGTCTTGGACCGACGGACACAATATAGACATGACCTTTAATAAGAAGTCTAATGTTTAATGGGTGTGTAGTGACACTCTCTCGGGAAAACAAGCATCTGTGCATGTTAAGTCAGACTCGGGTCCTGTAAGAAAACTCAAGAACCCCACTGTGAGGGATTTGTGGACGAGAGACTAACTGGAGATACAAGGTCTTGTATCTCCAGTTAGTCTCCTCAGAATCATATTTATTGCCACTAAGCAAATACACAAATTCAAAAGCATAGTTTGACTTGATATGAATGATCTTGCTTGTAGCTCATTTCACAAAATGCACACAACTGGCCAGTCTTAATTTTCAATAGAAATAAAACAGCCTTCAAGGTTTGTTGTGTTTTAATGTAAGAAATTATACAATTTAAAACAAAATGTGTCATTGTGTTGTTTGCTACACTAAGCAGCTGCTGGCCCTCCAGCAAGGGCCTCCCTGCCCCTTCCCTGGCACTATAGTGCAGAATGGTGCAGAAATGAGAGACAGAACTCCAGACCCCGCTGAATTCGATGGCTAATCCGATGCCCCGGGTGGATGTTCACATTAGCCAGCTGGGACTGCCACGCTTCATCTCAACCCTGCACCAGAAAAAAGGGTATTGGCAGGTGGTCCTAGCAATGGAGGTGAAACCTAATACAGCCTTCACCACTGCCCACGACCACTGGCAGTACCTTCCATGCAGTTTGCATGGAGCTACGGCTACCTTCCGGCAGCTGATCATGGCACTTATTCCATCTCGGCCAAGTACTGATGGAGCTTTGTTGGGGCGGGCTCATGACCAAGTGCCACTTGGGTTTGACTAAGGCTCAGTATCCAAGAGTATCAGGGCTTCCAGATTGGGGGGGTCTGTTACAGCCACAAGAAAATAAAAGGTAGAGGCTGCGCGGTCGTACCCCCGCCCTTCTCGAAGAAGCCGGTGTGAGCCCTCCTCGGGCTGGCCAGTTAATACCAGCGACCCTCAATTGCCACTCCCCTTTCCAACCTCACTAGGAAGGGCGAATCAGAATGTGTGCGCTGGACAGGCAAGGCGGAGAGGACCTTCCAGACATCCCTGGCCATTAAGTGGGCTTTGACGAAGCTACGTGCTCGCCACGGACCATGCACCACTCAAGTGGATGAAGAGTAAAGCTAATTATAACAGCCGGATTAACCGGTGGTTGTTATCCCTCCAGGACTTTTTATTCTCAGTACAGCACCAGCTGGGGAAGGCCCATGGTGATCCAGTCCCCGATATTTTAATTCTGCTCTGTTGGGGTAAGGTGGTGCAAAAAGAAAGCTAAACTTCCAGTCCTAATTTGACAGATAGGAGAGTACCATGACTGTACCTGTGTCAGAGGCATCAACTTCAACTACAAACGAGATTTGAGGATCCAGGAGTAGTAAAACAGGGATTTTGGATAGCTAGTATTTCAGTTTCTCAAATGCTGCCACTGGCACTGAAATTGCCCAGCAATTTTTGGAAAATTGCATGTGAACCACCAGAAAAGTTGGCAAAGCCCAAAAAACACAGCACAAGTGATGGCCAAGTGGGTGGGAAACTTGCCTCTGGACCAAGAGGTCATGTTTTCAAATCCTACCTTCAGCACACCTCCACTGGGTTCCTGAGCAAGACCCTTAACCCCAAGTTGCTCCAGGGAGACTGTCCCCTGTAGTTAAGGAATGGAAGTTGCTTTGGATTAAAGGCTCTAAATGCCGTAAATGTATACGTTTTATTAATGAATCTGCCTTTATTCATACAAAAACAAACAAATTGATGTGTCACTTTAGCAAGGTTATTTTTTAAATACGTTTACATTTAGGGCATTTAGCTAACACTAACACACTTTTAAGTAAGACATCTGAAATGACATCTCTCTGAAAATGTAATATATGAAAGAGAAAGTGAGATCCAAGGAAAGCAGGGATCATTATTTTTCTAAACGCAGTGATGCAAAGGATGTGAATGAAATTTTCGCAAGGCACAACAGGCAAGAGTGGTGAGAGTGTATTATAGCCATACCTTTAATCCAAACTGCATTCTTTTTTCACCCTGACTATCATAATTAATCTGTGAGTTGTTTAACTTGTTTCACACCAACCTTGAATGAGGCTGGTACACTGCAAAAACTCCTGATCTGACTAAGATTTACAATCTTATTTCTAGCCTAATATTCTTATTGTTCTTGTTTTGAGAATAATATACTATACAAGAGCAGACTGTGTTGTCACGGTCCCCTCCTGTCTATGTGTTGTGAAACTGAGAGCACACGCGGATACCGCCATGATGGAGTTGAATTGCTTTTATTCAGAACGAGAAACAGGCAAACTTAAACAGGCACGCGGGCCTTCTAGATAAGCAGGAAATCAAAAGGCTAACACGGCAGACATATAACAGGAGATGGGATTGACACATAGGGTCATTACATACATTAAATACAAGACGGGACGAGACGTGGACCAATCAGGGACACAGGGAGATTAACATGGGATACTCAACAAGTGACAAGGCTACAGAGACAACCAGGGAACAGTGGGGACACCTAGTGGGTCTACAAGGGAACACATAACAGGGAAACACCAGGGAGAACACCGAACAGGGACTTACAGAACCAGGCATACATATATACTGGGGAAGCAGGTACAGAGCCAGGTAAGGACAGAGCAAGGTAGGAACAGAGTAAACAGAATCAGGGCCTACCATGAAACAGGGAAAACAGGAGCAGACACACAGTGCAGACAGGAAATACATAAACAGAGCATACCTACATACAACACAGGATAAGCTACACCAGGGGCTACACACAGACAGGGCAGGGACACAGAGCAGACAGGCAGGGCAAACAGGAAATACATACACAGGACATACCTACCTACAACACAAGATCAGACAGGGGCAGAGACACAGGCTG
>JBBPCW010274572.1:0-11430 GCA_037974425.1 Phenacogrammus interruptus
CTGGTTTTCTTCTCCTTCTTTGATTTTCTATGCTGACTGACTTGTTGCACGCCGGTCTGTTGTTGTGGGGACATTTCTACGCCCCGAAACCTGACGCTGAATGAAGCGAACTGTGATTGGTTGTTTGACAAGTCGGTCAAATGGCCTTATGGGCAGACCTTGGCCAAAGAAAGCTGCTATGAATTCCAGACCTTCAGAAGTCAGTCTGAAGGTCTGGCTACACGAGACTACCAAGCGTTAGGGAAGTTGGTTTATCGGAATGGCACTGAATCCCAAGACTGTGGCACTGCACATGCGCATAAGGGCAGATTAGCACATCTCTATGGGTACCATGTTTAGACAGAACGCTGGACTGGGTAAACGTCACGTGGTGCGATTAATCAGCGTACATTTATTCAACACATTATTTTTTCGAGATTAATTGATCAAAACGAATG
The DNA here is from genome assembly GCA_037974425.1 of Phenacogrammus interruptus. Taxonomy (NCBI): domain Eukaryota; kingdom Metazoa; phylum Chordata; class Actinopteri; order Characiformes; family Alestidae; genus Phenacogrammus; species Phenacogrammus interruptus. The sequence goes on from JBBPCW010274572.1 coordinate 438, forward strand.
CATTAATTCAACACCCCTAATCATAACACATAGAACAATTGCATATGTGTCATGATTAATACTGGATTAAAGTACTATGATTAAATACCTCATTTGCATAATACAGCCAATTATGCAAATTTACAACAGCTAGTGAGCAAAACGGCAAGTCAATCAAGATTCAGTCGGTATTCAGTTAAATTCTCTGTCTTCCACAGACAGACACGGCTACGCTCTTATTCATATTTACTAGTCTAAAACAAAATTCCCCATCGACCTCATGCTCTTCTGAAAACTGCATGACCACGAACACTATACAACCAAAAGGTTCCTTTTCCCAGATACAGTACGGTGGAAAAGCACAACAAAGGAGAGTCGTGAAGAGAATTCAATATTCTTGGTGGGATTATATCAGGATAATAGATGTATTTTTATTAAATGTAATTTTATTATTTTAAGCACAGGCGGCAGTCAGTGTACAATAAGCGATTAGAAAGCACTCACTACTATCTAGCCTGGCCCATGAAACCCTGGTCACAGCCAGACAGACACGTTCCTGAGAGAAATCGACTAATAAACTTGAGGCTACCTTCACATCCTAAATGTTCAATTCCACTTTCTGTGCTCACATCTTTCTGCAACAATAGTTCACACACAGTGTGAGCGACCTTGTCACCCTGAAGTGACCTCATGCTAATCAGTAACTTCACATCAATGATACACATGCAACACAATGACCAATACATTAATGATCTCGCAACAATCATTAGCTCAGATCACCGCTCAGCTGTTCGTGAGAAGGAGGAGGTCTAAAGGTCAGATCATTTCATGGTGTAGAACTATTCTCATTAAGGTTTTACCACCAAGAACTCTATACATATCCAATATCGAACCATAGGGGTGGTGGTCTAGTTGGTAGGATACTTGCCTCTGGACCAAGAGGTCAAGGGTTCAAATCCTACCTTCAACAGAGCACCACTGGGTTCCTGAGCAAGTCCCCTAATTCCCTGCCCCTGGTAGTTAGGGAATGGAAGTCGTTTCGGATAAAAGCCTCAGCTAAACACTGTACACAAGCGACAGGTCTGAATTGAAGTGGGTAGCTCTGAAAAGACAGGATCTATGTCAAATTGAGGAAAACAATGATCTGTTCCATGTGTAAATGGTAACGTGAGCACGGATGCAGTTCTTACCTATTTCAATTAGTACTTTCCCATATTGACTAAACCTAATTCCCTGCCCACACTGCTCTTTAAATACCAGAACCCACATTAATGCGTGGAAAACGAATACCAGTTAAGCATATAAATGTTACATAACGTGGCCGAAACCCAGATGCCTTATGCCCATGCAGCTGTGAAGAGGCTTTAATGTTACTGTAAGAGCATCTGATGTAAATTCACCTGAGGGTTGGCTTTTTTCCCCACTCAACCACATTCGCCCCATAGTCAAAGCAGTTACTATGGAGCTCTTACAAAGGAAAGTTCCTCAACAAGAAAAACAACAACAAAAAAAAACCTTGAATACAAATGGCATGAGACCAACAATCAATGGCTTTTGGAATTGTCGGAATTACAAGTGTTTGTGAAAAGAACAAGTTTGAGTGTAAACAAAAGTCTACATTAAATCAAACATGCAAATAAAACAGGTACCCTCCAGTTTAAAAGCTAATAATGAATGTAGACATTTGCTCAAGCCCTGAGAACCTGCACAAACAGAGAAGTAAGGAATAGGACCATACCTGAGCCCTGGCTCTAAAACCCAGGTGTTGACTTTTACGGAAGATGATAAATTCCATCCAACCCTAAGCATGCAACAGCGAAAAAAAGAAAACTGTCTTCGTTCCACTGAACGTTTCCCGGACTGACTTGCTGCCTAAACGCGGAGACGCAAGCTTCAGCCTGACTGGCGCTGGTAGAAGAAATGATGCCACTCACAGTAAAGACACTCCTTCAGCACACCATAAAATCTGCCCCAATCAAGCCATTCATCATCAGTGCCTCACTGAAGAGTCACCCTCTGCCAACACATTCCAAAATCAACTTTTACTGAGACAAAGTCCTGTTTACCTGAAGACTGCTGGGTATTTCAGCCAGCGCTGTGATCTGGGGTGCCAGGAGAAGTGTGTTCTCTTGGTGGCTGCAGGTTGTGGAAAAATGTAAAACGAGTTTTTTTTTCCCACAGAATACGTCTCATTAGAAGCGTTTTGTTTCCATTTCATTCTGAACCAATGTTTGCGTGTGTCCACAGGGAAATTTGAGGCCAGCGCTTCGGCTCTAAATGCAAATCTCTTCCTTGTAGAGCAGACAGAGGCAGCACAGACGCATGAAGAAAAAATAAATAAAAAAATGGAGGGATGGTTCTGTGAGGGAACAGTTGGCGCATATTGTACTCACTGACATCATATGCCCTCCTCCTCAGAACCAGCCGGGAAGTGGCTGCTGCCAGCTCTACCCTAACCTTCGCTGCATACGAGGAAAGAAACAGCGAAGAGCCGAGATCAGCACTTTGGTCCTGAATAATCATCTGATATATCTGATCTGTACAGATGTGTGAAGGGCTTACAACAATCAAAACAAACAAATACTGAGACGAACATTAATACCAAACAGGAAACAATGTTTCTGACTTTCTTCCTTTTTCAGGGAGCAGATCGTGGGAGCACAGGATTGAACATGGAAATGTAAGGAAAAAGATTTCCCTGCACTTGTCCGCTTCAGAAAGAAATGTGAAGCCCATGAGGAATTTAGAGTAGTCTACACCTCCCTCCCTAACCCTAACATTTCTGTCCAAAGAAAAACCAAGGATCTCCAAAACCACAATTTTACAGTGAGAGGGAAGACAAAAATGTCTAATAAATTTAATGTAGTGTTTTTATTCCAAGGTGTTTTAGAGCATTTCTATTGGTTCATTCATCATGAACGTTTCACACCATGTAAAGCACAGCTGCTGTGTTAATAATGTAGTATTTTGTGGAAAATTATGACGAAAACACAGTTTTCTGTGGACAGCAGCTGTATGTGAAGGAAGGCACTGAAAGATCAACAGGGTCAAGCCTCAAAATGTCCCAAATTTCCCAAAATGTCTGCGAGGAGACGTTAGACAGACACACGGACAGACACACGGACAGACACACGGACAGACACACGGACAGACACACGGACAGACACACGGACAGACACACAGGAGGAATCACAGTCAGTTTCACACAGATCATCCCCCTCTGCTTCTCTGATGTAGTGAACTCTCACTAGAAACAGGGAATACCCCGAACACGGCCCTCACAGACAGCAGGCTCTTAAACTGGAGCAACCCTCTAATTTAGCAGCTTGAACTACTTGCCTGCTCTCACTTCCACGGCCTTGATCACGCGCATGAGCCTCCGATACATGCCCAGAGGAGACACAGAATCCTTCATTAGGTTAGAGAAAGATTTAATTACGTTTCAGGTCACATCCTTAGAACAGAAGCAGAGCCCTCAAATGCAGATCATAAAGACCTCCTCTAGAGCTCTGGAGTTAAGAAAGAGGGGTGCCCTTATAAAACCGCTCCTCCTCTTCATGCTGCAAAGAAAGACTACACCGCTTAAAACCCTAAACACGGAGTTCGCCTGAAGGATCCGTTCACTGCATTCTACAGAGCAGTGGCAAAGAGACCATTCTACCACCACACTTCTCTGTACAGCTGCCTATTTATGAACTATAATCACCTTTTATGTGCAGTAGACCCCCAAAAACACAAGAGCACCCATGAATGTGTAAAATGACAACAAAAAGCCTGCTCATATAAATGCTAAATACTTTACCCAAACCCATATTCATACTGTACAGTTTACACTGAACTGCTGTCCCCTGCAGTGCTAGAATGTAAGGGATGCACAGATATACGATATTATATATGAAAATATTTATTTAGCATTCAAACAATGCACAATATAAAATTTGAAATAAAATATTTTACTGGGCCCCACTCGTGAATAGCCTAAAAACAAGAATAGCTGCAATATTATACAATTAAATCTCTTCTCTCATAAAACAAGTGAATTCAAGTGTATTTTAATAAGTGATGCTCCGATTGATCGGCCGATATTGGCTAAATATAGCTTGATCAGCGAACCCCAAAAGCGCAGATCAAAAAAGCTGATCACTTCACGTAAATTACTCGCGCGTCAATTGGCACCAGACAAGGCACACACACACACACGGTCTTAATCCTGGCTTTGTCCTGATAACAGCTTCATTAAACTGCTTGCCCTTACTAGAGAATTCTCCTGAGTTTTCCCCATTTTCCACACAATTAAACGGTTAAGATCGAAGTCATTATCAGTGGTTAGATGGTGAAATGATTTTTCTTGGTTTAAACAATACGCACATTAGTCATTAGCCCACAGCGAATGTGAATGTCTACCAATCTGGACTACACACAAAATTCAGACCCGGATAAACAGGACTCACTCAGGGTCACTCAGTCTAAGGTCAATCACTGAACAATTACTGCAGACCCTTAACAAGTGATTTATAGTGAAAACAACAGGTTTGAGCTTTCGATTCCATTTGCCCACCATATGTTTCCCATAAGCACAACTGAGCTTCACTCCCCTTAAACACCCAAGGCCAGCTGAATTCACAGGCCATCATAAGTCATTAGCTACGGCTGCACTGATGCTATTTATATGCAACACATTCCATACAAACTTCCTCACAGCACAGACAGAACTGAAACGTCATCCCACACGGTTATCGTCATCACCGTCACTGATCCAAACCCCACAATTAAAACCCATTCAGCCACTGCGTTTCTCCACTTCTGCTTTATAATTTGGAGAGATTACAGGGCTCTGTGTGTTGGCGATGCGCCAAATATGCAGAGAGCCACAGGCGGAAGAGTTAGCTGCTGAAAACACTAGGTGACAAAAGAAGATTAACTTCTGAAAAACACCAGGCAGGCATGTTGGCCACCAGGACAATCCTTTACTCCCTGTTCTTTATTTGGATCCCCATTAGCTGCCACTGAGTTAGAAGCTACTCTCTCTGGGGTCCACCCACAACAGAACATAACGAGACTTGACTTACGTCATAACATATATCCAGACTCTGACGAGACGAACTCGCCGTTCTGGTTGCTTTAATGATCATAATCACACTCTAAAGCTTCTATGCATTGCAGATATGCACGCTACATCGGTTCTAGGTTTTGGTTTTAGTAGATACGCCCAGGTAGCCTGCCTGGTGGTGACTATGTTGATCTGTCACATAATTTAAATGTGAGTAGAAAACAATTTGTTTTTAGTATAACAGATAAAGAAAAAACAGATAAAGAACCCCATTGGGTTGATAGACAACCTCTCCTCCACTCTGAGCCAACAGAGAGCGACATTAGCTGCTTTTCCTACTCCATTCATTTGAACTCCCTTATAAGAAAATGAAGTTAGGGTTAGGGTTTGCGAAAACTGCAAGATCTCCTTCAGAACATGAGACACAAACACCAGTCCACAAAATGAAGAAAAAGATGTTCGCAGAAGTATAATTCTCTATAATCCCCTCCCAAAAAAAAACAGCTCCTTAAAAAGGTTTAAAAGTGGAACACCATGCAGTCAGTACTGACTTTCTATAGGAACAGCGGGAGCCAATAGAGCCAATTAACCCCACTGGCATAACATAGACCCCCCCCAACCCCTTTCTGAAGTGCCTCTATTCAAACTTCCATTTCCTCCCAACAACACCGGCCATCTGTCTGAGGGGTGTCAGAGGTGTAAGCCCATTGTAAACGTTACCACTGAGGCTGAAAATCCACAGCGGAGTCTGTGACCTTCTCAGCATTTCGGTGTGGAGTCGGGGTGACGGCACGCAGAGGCGGCGTGTGGGAGAGTCAGATCTGAACAGGGCTGGGCCCAAAATGGAATTTAACAATTTGAGACTTCTCTACATGCTGGACGAGCCTCACATGACTTTCTCCACCGGTAAAGAGGGATGGCTGGAGCAAATCTCCATGGCTACATGGAATGCCTAATTAATGCTCACAATAAGTGTTGCACCCCACCCCACTTTCCCAAGACGGCTTTCATTGCATAATAACTAGAAAATTTAAACGAAAAAAAAAGTGCAACAGGGCTACGGAGAGGCAAAGGCTTCTCAGTCTAATTCAGTGGAAGAGGTTTGGAAAAGGAAGCCATTCGCAGGGAGTTCCCTGAGAGAGGGGAGGGATTTGCAACAATGCAATAAAAAGACAGTAAATTCCAGCTAAACCCACTTTCAATGCTCCACGAGAGACAGATGAGGCAAAACACCATTGGTCTTTTGCTAGGCTGCAGCATTCACGCATGGGAGATGCTATTCTTCCCTGGCTGCAGCTGAATAGCGGAGATTACGGGTTGCCCTGAGCACTGACCCTGCAGATGTCTTGAGGCAGACAATGTGGTGAAAGAGCAATGAAGGTCCAGGGTCTTTAACATTCTGTTAACATCATCATCTTGAGCTGGGTCATTCAGTCAAGTCTGATGGGGCCCAAAGGTCTGGAGAAGCTCCTGTCCTTGAGGAGATCCCAGCTCAGCCGATCGTTCAGGAGACCCCCAAAGCTTTAATAAGTCGTTCGGGGTCAACATCGCTAGCATGGACAGCTTCCTCCAGAGGTTTCAGCAAGTTCGCTTAGACAGGGTGGATTTACGAACTCCGTTTTTAAAAGGAGACACTCTAATCCAATTCTTAGCCAATTTAATCCAACACCACATTCAGAAGTGGATACTACAGAAAAATCATTCGTTTGTTTCATCTGTTTTTTTTCTAATTATTATAGATACTTATACCGACCCGAAGTCCTGATAAAGGGTTCCACCCCAGCTTTAACCCCCACCCCCAAAACCACAGAAAAATACTGCAGTTCAAAATTCCTTTTTCCATTTTTATTTCAAGAAAACACTTAAGATGTTAAAATTCGATTAGCTACATTTGTCTGAAGTATTTGTAAAGTCTGTATTAAAATGATAGACCTGATATGTCTCTTCAGAATCAGCAGTTTGAGCCACTGTGGGTCAGTCTTCATTTACATTTACATTTACGGCATTTAGCTGACGCTCTTATCCAGAGCGACATACATCAGTGCTTAAGAAGTCCACAACTGTTTCTTACTTGATAAACAGCTTAAATTCATGTCAACTATTTAACCAAGATACTGCAGTCAGAGCATCTATACAACAACTGTCACATAACTAGCCAACACCTAAGCCAACAATGCATAAGCCATAGAGATGTTGCATGATGCATGATGAAAAAAAAGTCACACAGTTGGTTCTTGTTTACGAATGACTGGACAAATTTTCATTCTTCAACTTGACAATGATGATGTCTTTTTCCCCGTTGAGCTGCAGGAATGAACTGTCTGCGAGGCTGAGACTGTGCTGGGAGGGGCTGGAGGTTTCTGCTGTAGTGATTAAACACGTACATTAGCATCCGCATGAATGCCCCTTCAGTACTGCTGCAGAACCAGTCACAGTTATTTTAAGAATTTAGATTTTCCCGAAATAAACTTTTAAAAAAGAGAAGCATAATGTTTATTATTTGAAAAAGCCAAGGGTCCAAGTGTGCCCAAACTTCTTGCCTGTAGGTTTTTTGCTTTTGTTTTTTTTGTCAGGTAAAGGGCTGTATGTGGTTCTACACTACAATTCCTTACAGACAAAACAACAAAAAATGCACAGAGTTTCACAGCGTTTAGCAAAGATGATCATAGTTCCTGAGCAATAAACTTTAATATGAATAACTGAATAATAAGCCTAGGGTTCAACAAGCTGGGGCACGGCAACTTCCTGGAAACATCTGCGCTCCTCTCTTTGGCCAACAATCACATCCTTCAGAATCACAGCACTGCCTTTTTCCATTAGAAGTAGTCACTGATTCATTCCAGCATGATGCCTAGTAAGAGATGGGGCCGAATCAAACTTCCAGTGCGTTCAGGTTCAGGACTGAAGTTTCTGGGTAACAGTGTTATGATACTTAAACTCTGATATAATGCACTTGAAATATATCTGCTTTCTATACTAGATTTAATACCAAACACAGCCGGATCATTTTGGCACGTGTGTCTGCAGTGAACAGATATGGGAATACAGCGAGCCAGTCAAACAAATTAAATTGCAGTCACTGTGTTGTGTTTGCTTTCCACTCATTTAATTACCAACACAGACACAGGAACTTTTTAACAAAAAAAATGAAAGTGTGCTCAGGGGCCGTTGCACCGGTTCTCTGCCCAGTCAATACTGTAGAAGTGTAGTAGAGAGCAGAAATGACCAAATCTAAATTTTCCTTTTAGTCAAAACTATTTCCCCAATTCAAACTCTGTTATCTTATGGTTACATTATTGTTACCTTAGACTCAAGAATACTGTACATCAGGTCCAGATTTGGAACACACTGATTTGAATTCACATTTATTTTGCCAACCAAACATGTTAGAACTTAAACATAAATTTAAATAAAATTAATAAATAAAACAACATCACATCACTAAAAAGGGCAAATAAAACCCACATTTGTAAAAGTGGTAAAGGTCTTAAGTGTGTATGGGAAAGTTTGCTTTTCAAAATGCTGTGTGTGTCTTTACTCTCCCTATATCTCCCGCACTATAGTGGCAATGCGTCCCAACACTTTTGTCCCATCTAGATAAAATTAATACACAATGCCTCTCAATGGACAAAAGTGTTGGGACGGAACGCTGTTCAGGTTGTTCCCTGGCCTAGTTACACGCCGTTCTGTAAACATTGGGTCCTCCAGTTAGCCGGGGGAGTGGCTGCCCGCTGCAATGCCTGTTGAAAATTGTTGTAGTCTGCTGCTGATTTCCGTGAACAGGCAGATAAAAAACTGGCATTTAAGTATCAATACCAGTGTTTAAATGCAATAAAACACAAAATATAATACAAATTCTCAAATATTCTTTTATAGATTCCAAAATAATGGAATGTTTCAACAAACCAATTCAATTAACTGCATTTTCTAGAGAGAAAAATCTTTCAGATATGACAGAACACAACTGGAGGGTTAACTTCTAATACAGGAAATGAAGGAAAACTAAGTGAAAAAGTGCACAGATTACCTTATCAAATTAGCCCCTTAAATAATAGAAGCTATTGAAACCTTGGATTGCCAAATTAACGGCCACTTACTTCACTTAAGAGGTCTGGTGTATTTTCCGTGACGAATTAAGATAGGGTTAAGCACATTGTGTTTCAGTGTGATAGTGGTGAAGCACAGAACAGTGAGTTTGATTGGAATAGCACTGATTCTGCGTGAATTTAATAATGTACCACTTCAAAACGCTCAGTATAGATACATACCAACGTTCTTGACAACACTGGTGGGTAAAACCCCACTATCCCCAGCTCTAGACCTGGCTTCTTTAAAGTCCTTTTTGACTAAGCAAAGGGTGGAGGCAGGGAAATGGACCCAATGACTTTGGCATTCCACAGTCAGGGGCTAAATTAGTGCCAAGTGCATTCAGTAGCTAGACAAAAAAAAAGACCAAAAAGAAACCCCCCAAAAACATAAATGGAGTTTTTCATGGATGTCAAATTATACTCTATACACAAAGGCTGCGCCTATCCATTACCGAGTATTTCCAGACTGTCTGTGGAGTTCCACCAGGCCAAGCCAAATCACATTAATTGGACTTGATTTTCAGACATTCCTGCACTTGTTTTGGCAGAGCAGATGGATCAGCACAGCCAGGTCCAGCTCAAACAGCATCTTCACATCAACAGACATGGAGTTCATAAAAGCTGCACTGTTTACTATAATACAGATATGAGGGTTGGCCCAGCAGCACCAGTGTGCATCTCAAAAATGCAAAATTAATTTTGACTATATCTAATAATCTATACTTTTTGAACCCCCCACCCCCCAAATCTAAAACCAAAATCAAGGCAGAGATGAAATATCGTGGTGCAGGGACATACAGACTGACCCATTCCGAAGCATTTATCTGACAGATCTTCTTACCTTCACCCATCGAGCCCTGATTGCGATGCCGACTGTCGAGGGACTCCTCTGGCATGTCACTCAAGCTTCAGAGTCTGCAAACGAAACAGAGAGAAAACTGAGGAAACACTTCCACTAATGAAACTTATTCAAGTGCCAGACTGACCACAGTCTATAGAATGAGACTGAGAGTGACGTCACTGTACAGTATATAGATATTGCAGTTATTGTCATTTAATATTGCACAGTTGGTGGACAGAAGGAAGTCCGGGGGTGTGATATCTAAAACTATAATATTATTGAAATACTTGCTAGAATGTGCTGCTTACAGACACTAACTGTGGTAATCTTTTCCATGTGGAGTGATGGAGATGTTTAAATGCTGAGGAAAGAACTGTGCTGGGCATAAAACCCCTGCTCTGGAGTTTAGTGAATGGGGTTCTGTCTTACCTCTGAGTATAACTTAATTACAGTCGCTGTCCAGGAAAACTTCAGAATTCTGAAAGAGAGTATTTTTCTCCTCGCTGACGTATTTATCCTTTCTGCTGTCAGTAAAGTGATTATAATGAATGCACAACGATATTAGAATTCTCTCTGTGTGTATGTAGGTAATTACTTGTGAAACGGATGTGATATTCTGGATCAATATTTGATTGCATGTGTTTTGACGACTGCACTATACTGGATATCTGCATGTGATTCATTTTACTCCGCTGTAAAGCCAATCCAGGTGGACCTACCCCTGATTTGAGTATTTATTTTTCTATGACAGGGCAATACGACATATATATTATAATATCTGGATAAATGTCAGCTTTTAAGTGTATATTATGCTTATAGGACCCATGACCTGCTGATTTTTTAAATGTTTTTATTAGAGGTGGGCATAGATTAATTTTTAAAATCTAGATTAATCTCATTTAAATATTGGAATTAATCTAGATTAAAATGGCTCATTTAAATTCTGCCGAAGGTCTGAACCAATGCCTGTTTTTATAGTGTAAACCATAAATATGCCTCCAAATGTTCTCCCAGATCACTTTAATTTCATTCTGA